>CABPRJ010002420.1:0-309722 GCA_902439185.1 Cinara cedri
ATTTAATTCACGCTATATAATTTTACATATAGCTGAATATAATTATCCGAAGACAATTTTACCTGAGATCCACCGATAGTTTCTTCGAGGTATTTACACTGTTTAGTGGTACTAGAGTCCATCCAAATCGGTGAATTCACTATGGAAAAACACGACGCCAATTGTGTGTGCAAAAATCCGGATGGGTTCAACGATTTTAGCGTTTTTTCTGAACCATTTGTCCAATAAACTGTGCCGTGTTGCTATTAAGTACATACAGAATTGATTTTAATTTTCATTTGTATTCCATATTTTTGAAAACGATAATTTATATAATTAAATTAAAATTTGTATTTTATATATATTGTTATCAGGGCCGTATTTAGGGGGGAGTTACAGGGTGCCGTTGTCCTGGGCGGCCAAATTTTTTATATTTTCAATATTTAATGATCTAAATTTAAAAAAATTTAAATGTATTAATAATATACACAAATACAATATATATACATAATATCATATATATGTATATACAATATACCTATTGTTTTTAAATATGTATTTGATATAATGAGGCGTTTTTTTTTATTGCCCCCTGGTGTCAAATTCCTAAATACGGCCCTGATTGTTATGGAATCTTACTAACAAATCTGTACAGAGTGTACCACTAAGATAATATGATTATTGCGATATCTTGGATAGCAATACATTTTTTCAGATTTTAGATTCTGAGTAGAGCGAAGAAGATTATGGTTTTATAATGTTTATTTTTTTTTCTCAGTTTCTTTATGTATTCAAAAAAACAGGAAAATGTACGAATGTATAATAAAATATTACAGTTTATTTTTCATGTAAAAATCTATTCTACAAGAAATCTTGCTCCGATTTATAATAATAACAATTTTTCTAAAATGAAATTTGACGGGGTAGATATGTATGTTAGAGAAACCATTTTTTAATTTTCTCAAGATTTTTCTCAATATATTGGAAAAACAAGTAAAAAACAAGACGAGAAAATAGGTACAATATTAAATTAATAGTAATTTTACGTAAATATTTTATGCATATGTAATTATTTTACCACAATACGACACATACCTAGGTATATTGTTGACAAAGTAACACTATCAACTGAGCTCCGTTTAGAATTGTTTTTTCATTAGTAATGGTTTATCTTTGCTTACAGATAAGGTACATTAAATTCCCGACTGTATCCTACCTTCCCAACTTTCTTTTTTAATAATTTAAGAAATAAGTAACTTTAAATTGGTATATAACCATTACTTTTGGAAGTGAACCGGCTACCTAATTTTAATTTTCAAATGTCAACCTATATTAAAAATGTCATAAATAGTCTGAGCTAACAAGAGTTTTCATTTTTACTCGTAAGTTTTAGAAGGGGGGATTGGTGGAGCGTGGAGCACTATTACTGTGCTACCACATAAATGATGCTCCACTACTTTCCACTACTCAAACTTAAAAGAGGAATATTTCGTCATTATTTTAGAGCTACTTGTTTCTTAAATCGTTAAAAAAAAAATGCTAATAATTAACAAGATGTAATGATCATATCTTCGTGGAACATCATCATAAAATAAATTATATTTTATATATATGTTATTTTTTTCTTTCGCTTGTAGCTGCAGGGGAAAATGAAAACGATCAAAGTGATATTACGTATGTAAAAGATGCATTAATTATCTATAATCTGAGCGCTCAAAGAACTTTAAATAGGTAATATTTCAAAAATGTAAGGTAGGTAAGATAGGTATATCCTATACTCCGTGGCGAACTAACCTAAAATAGCCCAGAATCAACCTATAATCTATCTACCCACCAATATTTCTTAATATTCCCACTATTCAAATTGTTTTACATATTTTTACTAAATTTCATAATTTAATAAAAATATTTGTAATAAGCGACAACTAATATTAAATTATTTTCATATTGAACCCATCCCTAAATATAAAAGTCTAAAAGCAACCATTTCTCAAAGATAGCGTGTGGTACCTATCATAGTGGTCGGAACCGTTCTCAGCCAAAATGAACCTTTACTTTTTCGGCCAGTACTTTTTTTTCACAAATTTAAAATTTAAAATTTAAAAATCAAAGTATGCATATAATTTAATTATGTTTTATTTTTTTTTTTGATGTTCATGATGTTTACAAGAGATAAGAAAAATATATGAAATAATTTTAAAATAAAATCAAATTATTGAATTTACAACACTTATTAGATTCGTGGGATATATCAAATTTTGTTCAATATAATCAATTAATTCTTATTTACTTGTCATTACGTTTGTATTGCAAGATTGAAATAAATTAAATGTTTTTCAATCATGGTATTCTGATAACTAGTAAACTTTTTTTTATAAATCGTTAAAACAATCTTAAGTTTTTTTTTTCGTTGAAAAGTATGAAAATACACAAATTGTACTTCAATTTTTTATTATATCATACCTATACACAATCAATATACTAAAATAATAAATAGTTACATGAATACAGATCCAGAAAGAGCGATCATCTCTACTGCCCCCCCCCTCTAAAATACGCCCCTACAATTTTACATTGGTAGCCAAAATAGTATCTAGCTACCAATACTGGCTGGTATAGAAAATGGTTATTATGAAATGGCCGAAAATACTCGTACTCTCGTACTACCACGGCTATACTTACTAAAATAATCATACCTATATATTAGGAAACGCATTTAAGATTCTGAATTTAAAAATTGTATTATAATATAACAATGTTATATCGGTATACGTATATGTACGTTTTTTTATTCAATTTGAACAATAATATAGCCAATTGAGTAGGTTTAAAATGTTTATGTATAGGTACCTATAATATATTTGTTTTATGGTTCGCGTTTTAAACATCATTTAGATATAGAGACGGCGACGACAGGAAGTAAAAAGAAAAAGAAAAAACATTGTTCACCTGTCCGGAACCAGAAACCGCGGCAACGGTACTCAAATCGGCACCGCACACTTGCAATCGGTCCAACAACACGTCCAAGGCTTTGACCCACATTACCGTGGGCGCTGTCACTTCGCGCTGCTGTTTATCTTTGCCCCTGATCACTCCGCCGTGAGTTTTGAACTCCTGGAGCTCCGTGTCGAAATGCACGGTGGCCTCGAAGATTACGGTGGTCAGCGAATCGTCGACAATCACTCCTTTTAACTACGGCAAGCAATAACGTTCAAATTTGAAAAATAAAATTATTTTACTACACCCCCCCTCCCCCCGGTATTATCAAATTCTGCAGGTCGTTGTATATTCAAACAGTTACCGACAAGAAGCAGGGGCGGGCGGACGATCGTCCGCCAAAGGCCCCTAAAGATTTTTTGGCCTTTACACTACATTATATTGAGCTCGTGTGCTAATACAGCGCACATTTACAATATTTGTGACTATGTCTTAATAAGCACAACGCTAATAACTGTGGGGCCCAAAAGTAATAGGAGCTAAAAAGGGCAAAATAAGCAACAAAAAAATGTTAAATATGCAAAAAATGGTTCTAAGTTATTATTCAAAAACATATAATGTCATTATTAATGTGCACAAAAAAGATAAATATTAAATGCGGATCGCCGCACTGTTGTCGTTAAATTAATAACAGACTGAGACGATAAGAAATAACAATAAATAACTTCGTTGAATAATACTGAGTTTTATACTCAGTATTAATTAAAATACAATGGGTCAAGAAAGAAAAAAAATCACTTTTTTTTATCAAATATTAAATATGCATAATATGCGAAAATCAATGAAATATATTGGTACTTTTTCTCTAAAATCAGCAAAATATGCAAAGTATGCACATTAAATGTCCGATTTTTAAACTCTACATTGTATAGAAAGAATTTCTAGCTTGCAGGTCCGCTATAAATTCAGCGCATACAGAAAAATATGCAACTCTTGTAACTTCCGAGTCCAACTATTAACACTTAAATATAGAGTATAGGTAGTTATTGCAGTCATTGCAGAATATAATTTGAGACATTCGCTTGTTGGTACCCTTGTCATAAGATCTATGCTAGAGCTGGTATTGGTGTGATAAGGAGCCTTTATCTATGAACGCCCGGGCCAATTTTTTCATTCCCTGATAAGAAGGCAGCGTTGCGTTTACGAGTAATTAATAATACTCTAATTATTAAAATTTATAATGAGCACACGTCATTCGTAAAATTGTATATTTTGTTTTTTTTTACTCGCATAAATAAGTAAGTAGCCTAATCCTAATATGTCGCGTGCGATTCCGTTAAGATTACAAAATGATTGAAATACGCGATATGGCCTAGATTATTGTTACATAAATTAATATTAGAAACAAACAAAATTGTTATAGTACATTATATTATTATTATATATTATATTATTACCCGCGCAAGAATTTAAATGCTCTAAAAACTATTCAAAAACAGACAAACACGTCTTTTAGCGAAATGATAACCCCGAAAATGCTCTATGCATAGATTAACGGCGAAAAATGCGTAATAAAAGTTAGGTACGCTTTTATTGTTATTGTTTTAACCAGGTAACGCACTATAGTTGTTAATAACGATAAAACAAAGGACATTATCGAAAACATAAATAATGATTAACAACCTGTAAATCTAAAATCTAGTAAAGCCAATTTCATGAAAACAACAGAATTGCTTGAGATAATATTTCGAATAACTTAAATTTGAACTATTAAAGGTATTTAAAGCGACGAGTGACTGTCTTTGTCTTATATACGTGAGATATAGAGATTTCAACATGTTTTATGTCCAACGTACCGAGATTGATTTCCCCAATTTTGTTGATTTTTGATTTTAATTTCTCAAAAAATTAAAATATTTCATTTTAGATTCCGAGCGTATGGAGGGAGCTATTGGTTTTGCAATGCTGTTAATTATTATTTTTTTTTTCATTTTTTCTTTGTTCTAGTCTGTGGATACGTATATTCCTAGTAAACTTGCTCCGATTTTTACGTGTAGCAACTTTTAAGAAAGCTCAAGATGTATAGATACTTTAGAGAGATAATTTATTAAATGAAAACATTTAAGTGGGAAAAAACGTAAGAAAATGTAAAATTTCACAATTTCATTGTTCTATAAAAACACGGACGACGTTTTTTACCAGAAAAAAAATTTAATTGAAAAATCACATCATATATTTTTTGTTGCCCTTTTTAATTACTTTCTTCATCGTCTCATCGTCATAACTTTTGAGCTTTTAAGGAATTTTAATTTTTGGGAATTGTTTTGCTGTAATTCGGTTATAAATACATGTAAAGACTGGAAACTTGGTAATAATACTTATATTGGACTTATCTAGACGTGGTAAAATTTACAAAATCATAAGACGACTTTTTTTTTTTAATAAGCGTTTTGAAATCAAATTTAAACGAAAATCGCAAAATAAATTACGGCACTTTAAATTATGTATTACCGAACTGCGCTCGGAATCGTCTTTCGTCAAGCAATGGTTTATCGTTGCTAACTGATATAAATGAAATAACCTTACGTATCCTACCTTCCCAACTTTCTCTTTTTTTTTTAATTATTCTTTTATTAGTATGGCTTTTTTTTTAAATTTAAGGAGATAAATTTAAAATTGGGACAGTCGATCTCAAGTAGACATCACGAAAAATTCAAATCTGTTTCAAGAATTCTTATTGCTTCACTAGATTAATCGGTACGTTAGAATTAAAACACGTCTAAATCCCCTGTATCTCACGTGTGTAAGACAAAGACGCAAATCTCGTAGCTTCCAATCCAATCAAATATGAAAAATGCATAAAATATGGGCTTAAGATAAACAAAATTATCGGAAAATGTTAAAAATGCGCGAAATAAAAGTCTTACAATATTGAAGCGACTGCGTTTCATCGGACCTAAAAGAAAGCATCGTCCTAGATCACGAAAAAAAAAAAGTAAAATTTCCATTGAAACCAGGGCCCTTAAATATTGTAGCATAATTCTATACGACGCTAAAGCCCTGCAGCGAACACGACAGCGCAGTTTATTAATACCACCCACCTAATTAATGGCACAATCGTACACTGACGTGCGTACGTCAATTAAATCGTTAATTTTCCTAATCGGATTTCAAACCGATCGTTCTAGTTTAGGGGTTTTATTTATTATTTTTTTTTTTTGTTGTTGTTGTTCTTATCGTTCATAAAACATCCAGTTAACGCTCCACAACGTTTTGAATTCGAACGCGGGTACAGAGCGCAATGATTCTACTCTGTCTCGCACCATTGATTAGAAAACTATACCTATAATAGGTATAGTTACCTGCTTGCATTATTATCGAAAAAATAGTCATAGGCTTACACACAAGTGGGGTAGGTTTGCGATTGGTCAATAATTGCGCTGGTTCCACCGTCTTTGTATACACCGTCATACTTTTATGATTTCGATCGAAAACGGTAATCGCATGATATTATTGTAACCGGGGTTCGAGACCGCGAATATCATTGTTTGCTTATTTTTTCGGCTTGACGTGGAATCTGAAGCGGAGTGCTTGTGCAAAATGATGTCAAGTTACGAGACGAATTATGAACGCGAATTTTTTTCCGTTTGCTTATTTCGAATGTTATTTTTTTGTTTCTAAAAAAACTTTTTACAAGTTTTTTTTTGCATATTTTCTACAATGCGATAACGTGAGTCGGAGACGAAAGTCCGTACTTTCGAATCATTCTAATGGTTTTTGATTATTTTCGTCTTTGTATTCTGTTATCCAACGCGTATTTACTTTTGTTTTTGTTATTTTATGTTCATCATGTCGTGTCGGTGATTGCTGGAAACACGGGTAATACTGATTCGGGAGTATAGTTTTAAAAGATACAAGAGTTCTGATATAAAAATTAAACGTGGTTTTTTTTTTGCAAATTATTATTATATTTTTAAGCGCTTATAATAAATTGTTTACGTTTTTTTTTTATTGGTTTTACAAGACTCGAACCCTGATGATAATATAATATAAGTTGTATATGTTTAATACAAATCAACATCGAAATAAATCTGAACCATAGACGCGCGTCTACGGGTCGTGCCTGTATTATGCATAATACAGGCACGACCTGCGAAATTCGATCTAACTTACATTATAAATTGCAGTGCATAATATAAACTTTCTTTTTTCCTTAGCTTTTGATTTCATATTAAATTTTTTCGACTTTCATAATCTGGGCTTTATCTATAATAATTGACAATACCATCACAGATTACATAAGTTTTATATAATCTGTGATATTATCCCGTGTAAGGTTAGTGGTGTTACCATAAATAATATAAGCGTCTATTATCTACGCGTGGTCCTAATTGTTAGTATAGGTCTGTTTTCTATACGTTAGATTTTCGCGATATAATAACACATGACAAATTCTCCACCATTGATAGCATTGAATATCTGCTGTAGCGTTTCTATTCATAGAACAACAGACGAAAAAAATGATTAATTATGACGGAGTAATTGGGGAAATTAAAATGGTAACACCAACATAACGAAGGTTAGAATTATAAAAATAAATATTTTTAAAACGTATTAGAAATCGTGTTTTAAAGTACTAAATACTGTTTCATAAAATATGTTGTTTATATTTAACCGATAAAAGGAAAATCGTATTTATTGTTCCTAGTAGAAAAAAAATTAAAAATTGATTTAATTATTATTAGATGATAAAGTTTATTTCGAAATTCGGGGGTCATACTACCAATTGTTAACCTAATTTCGGCTGTATCTCCCTCAGCCCCTCTCCTGGTTGCGCCACTGTCGTGCACGGCCCGTGGTGAATGAGGTCTGAACACGCCTGCATGGCCTGAACAAAAGTGAATAACTCAATTATTACCACGGTGCCTATCGAAACGCGCGTTCGTCCGCAGTCATTTTAATATGGCCGGAGGGGGTGTGCCATTACAGCTGGTTTCATTACACTATATAGATGGGAAAAAACAAAAGAAAAAAATGTACAGAAAGTCAATAAAATCGTCGTACCTATATTGACAATAGTGGATTTCGATTGGATTGACTTCATTGATTTATCGATAAATTACGAACCCAACGGTGAGGATGGTGTTGGTTAGGTGTTGTGAACGCCGCGCGTTACCCTTTTCACTTTCTTCCGCCCGTCCCCCCGTCCCCGAACCCGCGCTACAAAAACCGTAGTTGTTGATAACATTACGGCGAGTGTGTGCGCGCGCACACTAATGCGAGCGAACGAAAATAAACGGACACGTTGGCAAACCGGTTGATAAAAATACTGTAGCACAAACCATTCATCATAATCTATAATAATAATATGTAATAATTACGATAATCGCCTACAGATATCGTGTTGCCGCACCTAAATACCGGGAACTCGTCATCGAATAGAAAAAAAAAAAACGTTTCCGCATACACCGCGGTCCGCGAATGACTCGTATTTTGTATATTTTATTATTATTTTTTTTTTCTGTAGTAAACGGGGCCACGTTAAATTGCGAAAACGTACATTCACAGCGTAGAAAAAAAAAACAAAAACAAAAACGTTTCCTCTTTTTAAACGCTCAGTGTAATACTACGTTCCTATTCGATACTCCTCTAATAATACACCGGCACGCCGCATGGAAACAAACACACTTAATCATTTCTTTCAATACGCGCGTACTCGGTCCGTTTGTCGGTGCTCATTATAATCGATACGCGAAACCTGAAAACACAACGTACGGCGTAAATACTGGATACACGTGTCGTAAAAACGGAACTGAAAAAAAATATACAAATTCAAACTGCAGTTCGGTACAGTCAAACCGACTTTTTCGTATGGTGACGTTACGGTAGCCGGCGCCGTCGCGTAAAACGAACCTCTTTAAATAAAAAAACGCCGAGTTTTCGTGGACGCCTGAATACCATATCGCGGACGACGGCGCGTTGACAATCGCCGACGTTTGTTTTTGAAATGTTCTTTGAGATTAAATTCATTATTGAATCTATTTAACGCGCGTAAAATGCGATTCGCGCACTTTCGGCAATAATGTCCACAGAAACGTCCACAAAAATCGTTTAATCGATTACAATAGACGGCGGCGGTGTTACCGCATTAACGTGCGCAAAACGTGATTTACAGACCTCGCCGATCGGTTTACGCGTAATTATATGTGATATTACGAATTACGATAATCAATGCGCGTGATAATACCGCGGGGCGATGCTATGGCTTATCAAAAAAAAAAAACATCATTTCGACTCGCGCCGACGTGCGTGACGTGCGCGCCTACCTGTTGCGTGCTAAAGTCCAGTCCCAAGTACGTGGCGGAAGTGATCGCGTCCGCGGCCGCGGCCGCGGCCAAGAGTAGTCCGTCGTCCGCCGTATTCATTTCTACGGCCGCCGGCCGCTGTAGCTGGTGGCTCGTCATTATCGCCGAACTGCGCCGGCGACGGCGGCTGGTTCACGTCGACGACGACCGCGTAACAATTATCTCCCGGGCGGCGGCAGGTCAGGCACGACGACGACGGCTGGGCGTCTGCGAAAAAACCGTAACCGTTAAACACGACGGCGACGTCCGGGTACAGCAACAATGATAGCTAATCGGTTCGGAGTGGACGTTCACGCCGCGATGTTCGCGATTGAGAAAAAAAATAAAAATAAACACGAGAACCCCGGTAACGTACTATGCGCCGGTGCGGTTATCGCGCGACGCGAAACAACATTCGTGATCGAATACTTTAATATTATGACGTAGAAATTATTATTTATGTGATTTTTTTCGGACTGACCGATGGTAAAATTTTTAACGTTGCGCACGCGGTGCACCGGTTCGGCTCGAGTCGAACAGCACGTCCGCACAAGACGGGCGCCGGTGCGAATACTGTTTTATCTGTTGTGCGGCGTCCGGTGAACGGCGTACGCCGCGGTTACTGTGCGCGACGGTAGAGAGCAGAAAAAAAAAAATCATCTAAATATCGAAAAACGGACCGTAACGCCGCGCTACGGTCCGCGCGATGTCTACAGCGGTTGTAGCGCGCCGAGCAGAAGTTCGATCGGTTCGCGATCCGGATTTAGAGGGGAAAAAAAATCGACCAAACGGAAAAAAAAAATCCATTCGCCTGATCATGGTGCAGGTTCACGGATCCACGTAAATAACTCGTAATCCGGATATGGAGAGGACGCTCTACACACTCGTTAATAATGATTCGTTGTCGTCTCCGTCTTACAAACGCGCGACACGGTGGATTTGCGTTCGGCGGAACCGACTTGGTGCTATTATCGTGACATTAAGGGAAGAACATGCGTTTTTACGACGGTTTCTTTCGTAGTTTTTTAAAAAAAAAAAAAACCAACGTACAATGTTCTTTCCTATAAGTCTAATAAATTAGTCAATTCATTCTATACAAAACGAAAACTAACAGTACGAAATCGGAAAATTTTTTCTTTTATTTAAAAATCGTCAACGATAAACGATTCTGAGCGGAGTGCGTTTATAAATGTTTTAAAAACTCGTAATATTTACAATTTTCACCGAAATTTGATATTAAAACTTTTATACAAATAATACTCTACATTGCACTCAATTTTTTGTTTTTGACCACAAAATACGACTTATAACGAAACGAACCTCCTGGCATTTCTGTTTGGTTAAACAATTTTATCCACTTACTGAATGAAAAGTACGTAAAAAAACGTGTAAAATTAAAATATCTATAAATAGCTCAAAAATTGATAAAATGTTTTGAAAATTTTACCACATCTAGAATAAGCAATTGTAAGAGCTGTGTCCAAATTTCAAGTCCACGATTATTTTTAACTGAATCACAACAAAAAATAAAAACAACATTGCATAAAAACAAAGGGCATATTTTAGGATTTTGTAAATTTTTCAGGTGTATTTTAATTTTTTTTTTTAAGTTTACTACGTATATGTACATATAGCTCAACAAATCGACACCTACAAAAAAGTTACAAAGGTTTATAAATACATCAGCAAACGAGTTGTTAACTTCAGTACTCGTGCGAATTTTAGTTTTTGTAAATCATATTTATATTTATGTTTTAATATTTCATATTATGTAAAAAAAAAAAAATTGAAACGTTTGGTTTTTAGACTGAAGGCAATTAACTCTATGTACACTATATATACTTCACAGCTCAATAATATGTTAGATAATATGTTAGTATTTCGAATTTTGTATTCGATTTTTTTTTTTTTATTTGTTAAGAGCGTATTTCTGTAATTTTTAGGGCATAACTGTTCGTATACGATAAGTAAATGCATACTTAATAGGTTTTCAGGGCATACGATGTGCCTTAGTCATCACGGTGTAGACACCGCCGATCGCGGTTTTTAATGCATCTGTTGCAGGCGAGACGAGACGCAACGGTCCGCATCGTCATAATAACAACATTATGAGCTGCATGTCGTTCGCGATGCGGTTCGGCGATCGGCTTATACGCGTCGAGTATTTGATTTTACTAGGTACACACAAACGAAAAACTTGACATTTCCGAACATTATTGTCGTAAAACTGCGGATACCCTCCCCCCCCTACATCCGTTCTACCGGACGCGACTTGTTCGTTTTTTCCAGCGAATACACTAATGAACGTACAAGACTATAGTGCACACGAGTATTTTGATATGGAAAAAAAAAAATTTAAAAAAATACCTAACTATACCCACCAGTGGCATTTATATGACGGTTTCGAGTAATGCAACTGCATGGGTTGTCACAACTTGGAATGGGTATTTTTATTTTCGCTCATCATGAATTTTGAGTGGAGGGACAGGTTTATAAAAGAGAGATGGCCTTTATTTTGTGTATATTCGTTTCGCTCGGCACTGGGCGGGTGGGTATACTTTTATTAACTACATGGGCTGACAAAATTCCACTGTGCACCACTGATATACCCGCCGTCGTGCTTTAACGGTAAAAGGCGATAGAACTTCACTGTACAATTGTGCAGCGGTACGCGATAACGTTACATAAAAATTTCAATTGACGACTTGTGGCGTTTTTCGCGCTGCAGTCGATTACTGTTAAAACTCAACACTTTTACAATACCTGTGAGTTTTTCATAAAACTGTTATATCGAATAACTAAACGGCTATAAAGGTTAACGACCGATTGTAGTTTCATTATGTTCTTTATACAAAGCAATTTACTGTTTACAGAGATGATATCGAGTTAATGAAACGGGTATGAATTCAATGAACAGAAAACGGCCATTGGGACGACCCAGGACCGGCTGGGCTGACCTCGAATTGGGTCCCGGCATATTTTAACGTACACGTAATTATTTTTTCTCATAAAATTAACATTATTACACTATTTTTTTTCCCGCGGTAAATATTTATGTTAACAAATGTAAAAGATAAATCTTTCACAAAACTTAACCGGATCAATTCTACATTGGTAAAACAAAACATCCTCTCTCTTAGAAATATTTCTTTTCCAGCTGTTTTTTTGCTAGGTTGTTTTATTGAGCTCGATAGGGCGATAGGCAAATTTCACTTTGAATTAGTCCGGCGACAACCGATTTCGTCGTTATCGACGATTATTATTATGGATTTAATGAATTATTAACAATGTTATTACCGCGGATCCAATTCGAGTACTATCAAGTAACACCACGGACCCAACCAGTAATTTAAGTGATAAAATATCCGAGGACTCAACTCGAATATCCCAAACTCACCGGGCGGATGTTATCGCTCGTGACATAGAAGACGGAGAATTCGACTTTTGATATGACGTACAAAAGTGAGAAATGGAAAGGCTTCGTGATGACATGCATTGATTGCTAATGGTCCAGTAATAAAATGAAAAATAAATATGTCGAATAAGAAAAGATCGCGTGTGGTTTATGAATTAAAGCTTTTATATTATAGACATTTTTTTCTTTTGTGTAACTGTGAACAACTTTCCTATGACAATACAGATTTTTTGCAGTATTTTGAATCTAGTTGGTGCATTAGAGAGGTCATTTTTTTTATTTTCCATGTAGTTTTAGTTATATTTAAGAAAATCGTGTAGAAAACACGGATAAATTTATTGCAATACAAATTTCATTATTTTATATTTTTTCCATTTTGTTTTCGATTTTTTTTAAATTTTTATTTTGATAAGAGGTATTACTTAGCCTAACAGAAATTATTGAAAATTGAATACGTGGTTCATTATAAGAAGTGCATAATACTAAAAAAAAAAAAATTAAGCATAATGCAATAGTAATAAATATTAGTTATTTTAATGCTGTTAAAGACCTAGAGGTGGACTATTGATAACATCAAAAAATTGCTTCAAATAAAATACCACCGTCCGGAAACATTGCATCTTTCAAGGAACTGCGTGAAAAAACCGAGAATTTTCACTAACCGGAATGTTATTTTTAAAATATAAAGAAAAACACATAAAAAGAAATTTTTTAGAAAAAGTATTGGGAATTTCGAAATATTTTTAAATATAATACATTTACGGTTAAAAAAAATGTGCATATTTTAGGGTACGGCTTGCACAGTATTTTAACAACCCGAAAAAGTTTTTTCCGGAAAAAATAACAGATATTTGTAAAACTAATAATAACTTCTTCGTTATACTGAGAATTTAAAAATATGGATACCAAAATACCAAATCCTCACAATTAGTCATGAAAGCCTATAGTGTAAACCGATTATCGTTTTTTTACTTCAAGATAGCGTGTGCGCCATGTACTTATAAAGGTAACAACTTAAGACGGTCGTTTATATTTTATTATTTTGTTGTTTTTTTTTTGTTTTGTCAAAAAGACAACGGTGCGCACACATCGTATACTGTTTATAATACCTAACACACTTATTATAGGTACACACACTAACCGCCGATCACCAAAATTGTTCGTATAAACGGGATTTTTAGATTTTGAGTGGAGCGAAAAAGCTTATGGTTTTACAAAGATGTTTATTTATTTATTTTTTTCTGTGGACAAATTTTCTACTTTTAACGGTAGCACTGTTTCTAAAAGGAAATTTCACTAGGGATATACGTAAGAAACGTAATTTTTCAATTTTCTCAGGATTTTTCCCAGAAAATATGAAAAACCGGGATAAAACATGGGAAAATGGTTATACAGGATTAAATAAATAGTATTAAAAAAAATATATAAAGCCTATTTAATTATTTTTACTATAAAATGACATATATTATTGACAAAGCATCACTATCAACTGAACTCCGCTCAGAATTGTTTTTTCGTAAGCAATGGTTTATCGTTGATATACATTTAAAGGTATACATTAATTATCTATAACAGTGGCTGCACCTGTTCCCATTATCCTAGGACGTCTTTTTTTTGTTTAAATTGTTTGTATATTCATATGTAAATTATGGTATATTTGTTTTGTACAATATTAGCTTGCGTTTTAGAAATCCGACAACTTGATTCACTATATTATGTAGCAGAAACGGCAAATATATCTTTCTATATTCAGTCTATAGACCTGGTCTCTGTATTATGCATATGAATAATGTATTCTAATGCGATTGCCTTTATTAAAATATTTTTATTGTTTCATACGATTTTCTAAATTTGTTTAAAAAAAACTACTGGCACTGCTGATGAGTGCGCCACCAATGTAGGTGGAAAGTTGTATTGATAAGATACATGTTTTAAAAGACCGTAACATTTACGATTTTGGTCAATATTTCATGTAAAAATTCTTAAAAAAAAAAATACTACTGTAGAAAAATTTTTTTTGGGCACAAAATACGACTTACAATGAACTTCCTGTTAAATTGTCAAGCATTTCTGTTTAGTTCTAAAAATTGTATCCACAATGTATGTGTCAAATAAAAATTAAGTATAAAACACGCAAAGTTAAAATGTCTTGAATAGTCCAAAAATGGATAAAATGTCTTGAAAATATTACCACGCCTAGAATAGGCAAATATAAGTTTTCTGTCGTGGCCACTATTACGGGTAAGAATTTGGGAAGGTGAAGAGGAAATTTAATGTAGACCTGTACGCAAAGATTAATGATTGTTAACGAAAAACGATTCTGAGCGGAGTTCGGTTGTACGTGTTTTGAAAGAACGTAAAAATTTAATATTAAAATTATTATACAAAAAAACACTACATTGGACTCAATTTTTTTTTACGGTTTACAATTAGTTTTCTTTTTTTTTTTGGTTTTTCCCAATTATTATAAAAACTGCTTTAGATATCAAAAAAAAATCATTAACTCCATTAGTAGTAATTTATTAAAAGGAATAAAATCGATTTTCTGTTATTTTTCGATTTGAGCATTATTTTTGGTAGAAAATATCGTTTAGGCATACTTAAATTTTAAGATAGTAAAATTGATAAGGCCGCGACGCGCCGTAAATATCGTTTTATTTATAATTTTCTTACGTAGGTAATTTGTATTCGATAGGTACTCTGTGAATAAAATTATTAGACTAAATAGAAATGTTTGAAAGAAGGTTCTTAATGGTAAAAAAATATTGAGTGTAATATATTTTTTTTTTATGGTTTTAAAATTAAAATTTTGACGAAAATCGTAAATATTATATGGCCTTTCAAAACATGTAAAACCGAACTTCACTCCGAATTGTTTTTTGTTAGCAATGGTTTACGTTGGTTACAGGTATGTATGCAAATTAAATAACTTCTTGCATCCCGCCCTTCCAATTACCCACCTACAATGGGTGGTTGCATCTATCCTCAATATCAGTTCTTTTTTGTTTTTTCGTTATTTCCAATTATTATGAAAACTCTTGGGAAAATCAAAAAATTATGTCTTTTGGACACGTCAACTTGATCCAAAATGCAACAACAAATATCTCTAGTTATTTTTCGATTGATGCATTATTTCTGATAGAAAAGTTGTTGAACAGACAGAAAAAAATAGTAAAAACACATTCACTGTCCAATACTATACAACATACATCAGTTCAAAATTGGCAATGATATTATTTACAAAAAAGTTTTTGTTTGGCAATTATTTATACATTTTTGGGTCCATTCAAAATCATATACCTATTCTATATAAAAACCACTCTGGGTATTTAAACTAAGTTGGTTTACATACAAACTTTAAACAAACATAACAGCCGTCGTTGACAAAAGTGTAGGTACCTATACAGTTTTATACCTACCAATACAGTTTGTATTGAAACATTTGATATAAGTTACTGATGTGACTACAATACTACTTATTACTTATTTACTTATTTTGGTGTTTACCTGTTTGTATCTTCAACATTTCATCCAAGTGGCTGTTTTTTCCCGTCGACATTAAATTATATTAAGCCATTAAATAACATAGGTATTGGTGTAAAACGTAGTAAACCGTGGTACATAAGTAATATATATAAGTAACATAATATAAACTTATTTCTAAAAAAAAAATAACAGAAAATAATAGGTACTGTTGAACTGTTATTAAGTTAATTTATAATACTACTACTGGGTGGCAGAACTATAGATAGTTATATCTAGCATTAGTGTATAGCTTAGCGTGGATATCTAGCGAAGTAGTAATACTGTTGACTGATAAATGATAATATAACATTTTAAAATGATAATAATATTTAGCTTTAGAGCTTTGTGTTTATTTCGGACGAGCTTACGGGATCAATTGTTCAAAATCAGCTGAAGTTACCAGACCGTGTAACCATGTAGGTATCTACTACTTTATATTGTGTGATAAGAAATTTGTTTTTCCTTCTACTACGGTTCCATCCATAGTTAATATATTATTTATTATCTATGATTCTATCACAGACTATAATATTATAAATTAAATATAATATACATAATATCATCGTCTGTGGTTCTATCAAAGATACCTCTCTGGTACCTTGCATTATGCATTTGTATCACGGCTGTAGATATAAATTTGAATGCCTACTGCTGGTTCCGGTGTTTAACGAAGGTACAAGATGTTATATTCGTGTTTTTGATACAATATAGACATCAATACGAACTAACAATGGTTCCTGTGAAAGCTACGTGCATGCAAATGTGTCCGAAGGACGAAATTACTATGTGAGTGTTATTCGTGTATAATATTACGATCAGAATTGGATCATGCTTAGTTATGTATATTTTATTTGTTCAGGAGGAAATCCCGAAAACTTTTGCACCAGTTGGAACGTGACCCGTACCAAATGGTAAAATGTTTTAGCCGTTCAGCTGCCGGATGTTCATTAAACAAACCTCATCTTTTACGACCTCCATCAGTATTGATGAATACCATTTCCTATCTTTTGAATGAGTAATAGAAAACTATATTTTTTTATTTTTTATTATCATCATTGTATTTTTCAATATTTTTAGTGTGCTAAAAATTGTCAATGTTCCATTCAATATTATTTACGATTTCATAGATGACCGGTTAAGTGCTATTAAACAAGATGCAACCATACAAGAAGTATCTAAACAAAACTGGATGAATATTTTGCCACCTATCATTCGGTTTTATGCATATGCGGCTTACATGTGAGTAATAATTTTACATGCATTGTTCTAATAAGTACAAACAAAATGGTTTACAATGATGATTTTGTTGTGCTATGTTTTTTTTTTTTTAATCTCTATTCTAATTAATATCTATTTTGATGTAGAACATATTAGAAATGTCAGCTATCAAAAGTTGTCTAAGAATATTATGATGTATTATAAAACATAATAGAATTGATATTGTGGCATCAAGTGTAAATAAACAGTGAAAATTAGAACTTGATACTAATTTTGAGTTTTCCCTATTACTAAGAATACTCCAGAGAATATTTCAAGGAAAATCAAAAGCATGAGCTCCTCGTTGCATCAACTAAATATAATTGTCTACTAGAATCTGTTGCTCCTAAAGTTAATGATTGGAGTAAGATTTCTTGTAGAAAAATTATTTTTTTTATCTGTTTAGAGACAAAAAAATAAAATAAAAATAAATACATTGTAATCTAAAATATGTATATATGTAAGCAAAAACTTAGCCTGTAGTGTTGTTATTAGTATTTGTCTGTAAATTATTAACTACTGAATTATATTTAATTAGTGTAATATGGTGTGGTGAGTGAAGCCCTTCATGGATAGTTAAGTTCAGTAGTTGCAATTTCAGTATTTCAAACAAATATAGCACAACACTACAATCCTTTTACGCATAGTATATTAATTGATGATATGATTATTTTATTTTATTTCAGGTGCTATGAATATAATATCAATATATATGATCCATATTTAAACATGAAACACTTTCATGAGTGTGTTTTGAAATTTATTAAAATTTGTTTAGAAGATTCTAATGAAACGACAACTGATGAACTTTGTTCTGAAATGGTATCTCTTCTAATTGTAGCTAATTTAGGCGATTACAATGTTCTTCAACAAGGTTTGCCATTTATATCAAAAAAGTCAGTTTATCAAATTGAAAATTGTATAAAGTTTACAGTTTTTATTACAGTAATACTAAAATCACTAAAATGCTACATTAAATATCTGATCAGTGATTACTAAGAGAAATTATTATTATAAATTAAACAAGTTTGTCTTTTAGTCTTTTAGTGTTTTTTAATTATCTAATTAAGGTAAAACTATCCAGTACCCAGTTTGATATTAAGCTTCACATCAAATTTTTTTTAATAAACTAATTTTAAAATGTCAAAATTTTATAATAATCATGCTTTTAAAAATTATTTCCCTAAAAACATCTTTGCGCTGTATGCATTAATACATCGTACAATTAAAAAACTAGGTTAATATTTAATTTCTATGTTTTTATATTTAAAACTCATTTTTAATACATTTGGGTAACACAAATATTATTCAACACTTTGTGATCTTTTATTTTTATACTTACTAAGTATTGCCGAGGAACAGAAACTAGAACAGATCCAGTTATAAGTGTAATTTGTATACAAGATGGGACACTTTGTATACAAATACCCTTTTATATGAAAATAATTTTTTTTTACCTAAACACAAATTTAATTAAAAGATTTTTAGTTCTTATCCCCTCGAGTAATATGAAAAAAACATAATTTAATGAACTTTATTATCTCCTGTGATATTGCAATAGATATATTTTTGTGGGACACTTGTTTAATTTATATATTTTTTTATTTTTATGATCATTTTTAATATATTTTCAAATATAAAATAAATTTTTATTAACATTTATTTTTATGTAGTGAATTAAATTCTTCTATTTTCAATTTATCAAACTTGTCAATCTTTGTATGATATTGAATTAACTTTTAATTGAACTCGATACGTGGTATTATACTTACGGTATATTAAACTTTTTTGTTTTATCATATTAATAAATTACATTTCTTTAAAAATAAATCATAAGATTTAAAGAAAAAAACTAATTTAGTCATTACTATTTAATGGTTCAAAATAATCAGGGTAGGCTCGTACCTACTGCAGATGCCACTGTAGTATAGTAATTTATAATACCTACATACATAAGTTATGTCCAATTATTTATAAACTGTGAATTTTATATTGTTATGTGTATTTTATGTTTAAAATGTTTTCCAATTTTTATAAATTTTAATTTTTAATTTTTAGAAATAATTTGGTAAAAAAAACAATGTTGTTATCAGTTAATATTATGAATGGCAATTTTGGAGACTTATTAAAAGTATACAATGAACTTCCTGCAATACACCAGTGTGTTATTAGTGTACAATTACCAATACTAAGAAAGTATATACCTATTGTATATTTTATTTATTAGGTTTTTATAATTTAATTTAAGTAATATTTTTTTCAGGTATATACTACAATCCATGTGCTTTGGATTTAATTGCAAAAATAATTTTTTTCCAATATCAATTTTAACTAACTGTCTGCTTCTAAATAATGATAAAGAAACGACAGAAGTATGTAAACATTATGGTATATTGATGATTGACTATAAAGCAGAATTATCTAAATCTTTGTTCAATATTGAAGTGGATGAGGTAAAATAATTATTCTTAATTATTAAATTAAATTCTTTTAGGAGATGAAAACTGCTGTTTTATATAAATACAATAAATTAATTATAACTTAAAAATTTGTAATTTTATTTGATTCTATTTTCAAAACAAATCATATCTTTTCTTTTTTATAAATTTTGTAAACATATATGTTGTTTTTTACATATATTTATTACAAATCAATGTTTAGACAATATTCTATATATTTACTACATTTATATTTAAATTTTATAATTTTCAAAATTAAGGTATCCTTTATTCTATTAAATATCCTTAAAGATAATTTTTTTTTGAATAGTAACTGCATTAGGTAAAGAAAAAAATTAAGATTTCACATTACTATTTGTATGTTTTTCATCATATTGATATCAAATTTATTCATATTGATTTACTTATTAAATTTTTTGATAAATTGTATTTTTTTTTTTTTGTTTTAGCCACGCATACGAAAAAAGATCCAGTTCAATGTAAATGTATCAACTATGATTCTTCATAAACAAAAGTAAAGAAGTATATAGTATTTTATGGAATTGTGTTGTCCAGTGTTCCCTCTAAAATAAAAATTATTCTTATACTTACAACATAATTTTATTATCATAATTTAACATTAAAGTGAAATGTGAAACATTTTTTATCATGGTGGGAAAAGTCAATTGTATTGTATGGTTTTTAAAAAAAAAATAGAAAAGTAGAAAAACTGAATATTGAAATAAGAATTTATTTATTTAATTCAATCTTAGTATTTTTTTTAGATCCTAATTGTCCAATTTGAAAAATATACTGATTTAATTATAATAGATACTTACAATATTTTAAAATCCATTGTTATAATTAACCAAATACATAAGCTCACTACAAATATTGTTTATAATTTATTTATACATTAATAACACTGATAATATTACAAACATTTAGTTACTTAAATTGATACAAATATTTGATAACTATTAAATTGATTTTACAATTTAACACAACATTCTGTACCGGGGAATGGAGGCAATTGTAATTTGTATTTCTCCTCCAATTCTTTAGGAACAAATCTTCCACCCAAATAGTGATATTTTCCCTTGAAATTTTTCGCACATTCTTTTGGTGCAGTCAACGAAATCAAAAGCTCTGGACTGATTCCATTGCTTTCGGGAACACCTTCTATACTCCACCCACTGGGTACATCTATGCTACAAATAGGCTTATTGGTTGCGTTCAATGCATCAATGGCTGATACGAATTTGGGACGCACGGGAGGCTTGAAACTAAAACCAAATAATGCGTCCACCAGTATGTCATATGTATTTAAATTTTCGGGCAAGACATCTGACACTGGCACGCCAGACAATACACATTGATGGACGAGATTATGGTACAATGCCTTATCGGTGCGCACAGGATAATACACTTCAGGCAAGTAACCAAAAAGTTTCATATGTCTAGCACAAACTAAACCATCTCCACCATTGTTACCTGGTCCGCAGAGCACTAAAACTTTATTATTCTGATTGCCATTTGGCGGGAAACACTTGTAAACTGCCGTTGCGCAGCTCAACCCGGCAAGTTCCATTAACTGGTCAACGCTAAATTTATAAACGTTGAACAGTTCTTGGTCTATATTGATGGCTTCGTCTTGTTTCAAATATTTTACCATCGTTATCCAACGTACAGGAACAACAACGTTATTTGATAATAACTTTCGAACAACTTTCGAGGTTGGTAAATTTTTTAAAAAATTAAAAACCATTAAGGAAAATAGAAAAGCCGATTTCGTTGGTTATCACTCGCACTGTAGCACGATTGATATGATACTATGATAGTATCTGCCAAACTTTTCCATAATATTATGGTTATAACGGTTGCCCGACGGGGAAAAATATTTGACCGTGAATACTCTTATCACAAGCCATATTGAAAACCGGTGAATGGCTCTTGTTCGAAAGTGATAAGAACTGTTTTCGGAAAACCGGCCTGGTCGCATGTTATACCTACTACTATATCATTGGTTTCATATAAATATTATGTTATAAACTGTATAGACGTGCTGCGCACAGTGCTCACGAAATAGTATTCGACGACTAGACGTGGTTTCGCATAAACCACGGTTTTATTTTCAATTAATTTCACCTATTTGCCAAAGCCATATTACAATGGTGTGTTTGTTATTGTTATTTTTTTTCTACCAGAAAACTTGCTCTGAAGTATAGACTATAGCACATTTTCTGAAAGGTGAATTTGTTTCTCTAATTGGTACATCGGGAGGTCATTTTTTGATTTTCCCATGAGCTTTCAAATTAATTGGGAAAAACCGAAAAAAATTATCGGTAAAACACTCAAACGGGAATAATTACCGGGTTCCGCGGCACACAGCGTTACCGTTTTCATTATTTTCATTGTGTTATACTTAAGTTTTCTACCAGAATTATTTCTTCCGTGCAAAAAAAAAACAATATATCGATATTTTCCTTTTTCAATTGTCAAAGTCATTTTTCGTTTCATTTTTAATCTAGTTGGTGAAAATAAAGATTTTTTTTTTAGTTTTTTTAATAATCGAGCGAAATCGAAAAAAATATGTATATTACGGGATATTATAAATATTACGGGAAAATGTACGAAAATAATTCTGAAATAATTTTAAATTTAGTTTTTTTTTTATTTAATACAATTAAAAATATTCGCAGAGACTTAACATGTTGACAGAAAACTTATATTTAGTTTCTCTAGATGTAGTATAACTTTCAGAATATTTTAGAAATTGTTGAGCTATTTATAGATATTTCAATTTTGCGAGTTTTTTACGTAATTTTTATTTGGAAGGTACTTTGAAAATAAATTGTTAGACTTAACAGGCATGCTTGAAAATTTAATGGCAGGTTTATTATAAGTCAATAAATTTAGTGAACAAAAATTTAGTTTAAAATTATAAAAGTATTATTTTCGTAAATTTTCTCATTTTTTTTTTACGTTTTTTCCTCTTTATTGGAAAAATCAAAAAATGACCTTACAGTATCTCCCCAGTCAGATTTTCTTTTAAAAAAAGTGCTACGCTTAAAAATCGGAACAAGATTTGTAGTAGAAAAGTTGTCCACAGATAAAAAAATAAAATAATAATACTAATAATTCCAAAAATATCTTATTGTTGACTTATTACTAGTTAGTATGACCATGCCTTAAGGTAGTTTCCTATGTCTCGCAAGTTTAATTATTATTACTTACAAAACAATTACCTGTTCATCGAAAATATAGTCAATATAATGATTTTGTTTTCATTATTCGCATATAATTCCTAAAGGTTGTTTAATTATGAGCGCTTTGTTTTCGATTATTAATCAATAATCATAAATATTAGATGTTCGATAAACAATTTTTTTTAAGAAAAAGGTGACTACCTATTTAATATTAAAATATTAAAAACCCAGAAAATTAATACTGCGCCATGAATATAATCGGGTAGGTAATTATATTTACACGAACGGCAATGAATTGAAACAACTATAATTGTATATGATTTTTGAAAAATGTATTTATTCTAAATAATATATTTTTCAATGCCATTTTTTCCATTAAACATATTTTCTAATTCATACTTTTACCTCCGATGGTTTTTTTTTTGGTTTCAAAAAAAATGTGGAACAACAGCCAATTTCCCTTAAAAACCTGTGGTTCAGCAGTGTGATCTGGTGCAATAATAATTAATATATTAGAGCCCAACCATTAATATAGACAATATAGTCATTAATTATGTTTCAGTAGGACACACATTATTGTTGTAATATAGGTACACCTATTACCTATACAAACAGTAACAGCGTATCTATGACTTACCCCGGGAGGGGTATAGTTAGACAACTTTTACAGCAAATTAATCCACCTAAATCATAATATTGATAATGATATTGTGGAAGTTATGCGCTTTTGGGGAGAATTACCTATTCCCCCGTCACTGCAGTATATATCGACAATGCGGATAATCTGTAACTTGTAGAGTAATTTGAGTAAAAGTATTTAAACCAATGTGGATATTTTAGTATCAAATTTTGACGAAAATCGAAAAATATTTAGTTTAAAAACTCGTAAACTCCGTTCAGAATCGTTTTTCGTTAACAAAGATTAATTTGTATGTACAGATATACCCCTCTATATCCTCTACCTTCCCAACTTCTCTCCTACAACAGTGGCCCAGCCATCGTGAAAATTATATCCATATCTTTTTTACGTATTAGATTGTCTATTGCCATCTTGATTTGCAATACTTTTTATGAAAAAAATGTTGAGGAACCTATTATTAATCCGTTTATACATAACAAATAAATATTAAACAAATAATTATTGCTAATCGAGAATTTCCCGAATGCCCGATTCTCAGTCTCAAGTCCGAAGTACCGTGTTTTAAATGCGTGTAACACTACCAAATTTTGATTTCTTCATTGATTCGCATATTAAACTAAAATTATTTGTACTGAATTTTATTAAGCTATTAATTATACATAATTTAACAGTTAAATTCATAGGTATGTTTTACATAAGTACCACTAACTATATTCTATGCTGTAGCAATACCTTTTTGTAAACTGAACTATTTACTCCTATAATATGTAGTATATTAGTATATTACCTATGTAAAATGTACATATAGGTAGGTAATTCTTAATTTGTAACATCCAAACTTTTGGAAAGTTGAAATTTATAACCCTTTTTTACGATACAATTTTTATAAGGAAACCTAGACTATTCACTTAGGTTTTTTTTTAGACACACAGTCAGTACATTTTTAACCACTTTGACGAATACGACCGAGTATACAGTAGTAGTTTATAGTTTGTAGTACCTATATTATACCGACTTCAGAAAAGTTCGACAACCACGGGTTGAAAAAATAACAAACGTTTCAATATACTTACTCTATATAGATAATTACTCGGCAGTTATTATTGATATTTGAAAGAAAGTACAAATCAATATTTGTTTCACCCTTATTACATTTTCGAAAACTAGTTACAAACTGAAGATTTTTAAGCTAACTCAAACTTATATATTAAACAAATATTATTTTAGAAAATAACATCATCGCAGAAATAACATTAATAAATAATAATTAATATTTACTATTAAATTAATGATAAATCTTTAAATTTATTTGGTTAAACTATGCGTCACGTGTAGAAACTATGCATTTAATTGTTTATTGTGATCAGATTAATCTATATTGCATTTAATACATTAATAATCGAACCGATATATTCGTACGGTAAGTGTATTAAAATATACTTTTTAACATTTTTTTTTTTTTTATGTTGTACATTATTGAAAGTAGATTATAATGTCAATATAGTTTTAACATTAATTCGGCCGAATATCGAACTGTGAAAAAATGTCGCGTATTTAATAGTAAATAATCTGTATATCGCACATAGTATCAAATCAAACTATTAACCAATACTGTACGACGTGGTTTGAATCTATCGAACAATTTTTGAGGTCACGTCGTAGACATACGGTTTACAGTTTATTATTATAGTACCTATATTTAGATAGGGACCGTGGCACCAAAACTGATATTTTTGGACGAACGCAATAGTTAAGGTTGGTCAAATAATCGTATATTCCGAGACTGGGGTGACTGATAATATTATTATCGTTTCTGTTGTACCTAATATTATTTTGTACTTTGTTCGCACTCAACAACACTGACAAAGAAATAATATCACGTGATTGAACTTAAAATGTGTAAGTGTGCTCATTTAGTATCTGATATAATATAGCTGATACAGTATCATAATAATTAATACTAAACACGCAATGTTCGTTATTAAAAACCTATCTGTGAGTTATAGTAACGTTGTTATTTCTAATTTAAAATTATACGATAAGTATTATACTATTTATTTTACTGTTGTAGGCGCCTAATATTTAAAAATTATTATTATTTTATAAATACCTATGTATATTATATTACTGACATTCCATTTTATTTTTCATACCATATCGAAAATATAATATTCATAATATGAATGTGAACATTTTACTGTGGTACCTATATAGAAAAATAATTATTGTATGTGGTAACCTACTTTTTTATTAATCACTATTTTTATGTTTAGTTTTCAATTCTCATAGGTATTGATCGACATTTAACAGTAAAATGATTTCTCCACGTTTTTTTACAACTCCTGCATCTTACATTATTTGACCTATTATAACACTATTCAGCATATATAGTCCACCTTCTTGTTCTTATGCGGTTTAACAAAGTTATTTTTTCTTTTACTGTGTCTATCAATATTATGCTACTTTATTTCTTTTCACTTCTGTCCATTTTTTTTACATCACCCATTTTCAGAATTTCAAGCATATTTTCATATTTTGTTATTTAACGTCCACATTTTATGTATTATAGTTTAGCATACCTAGAGTCAACACGGAGCTGATTAATAATTATTAATTCAGTGCTTGGAAAATTTCTTTTAAAAAAGAATTTAGTTAATAATTGAAGAAAGGAATTTTTTCTTTTCCTCGATAATAATAAAAAAAAATAGTTTTTTGTTCCTCAAATAAAAATCATTAATTTGTATAGATATATTTATTAGATTGAATTTTAGTATATTATCGACTCCATAAACACCTAGTTTGCAGATGTCTTTCATAGAAAACATTTGGGATAGACTCATATGTCATTGATAAATAGGTATACATACAAATTTATAGGATAATTTAAATTAGGTAGGTACATCAAAAAAAAAAAATAAATCAAAAAATAATCATACATGTTTCTCCAATAAATTAATAAAATTTCAATACGTGTTCCTTTACAGATTCGTTTCCGGTGAAAAACTTCTGAAAAGTAAACGAAATCAAAGGAACTCGTTCCTTTGATTTTATTCATTCCAAGCACTGTAATACAATAAAAATTAAGTAGATGTAGTACCACATCTATTACTTAAGTTAAATACTTACCATAATTAGGTATTATGTGCATACAATCTAAAATAACAATCTATTATCAATGTACCTATTTTGTCAAATTAATAAAAAAAAGGTATACTCGAGTATAATTCAAATTATTTATAAAATAAAATCAATAATATTCGGGGTGATATTTTAAGCATTTTCACACTATGTTTATGGGTGAATTATGCGTAAATCCAAATTCTGATTCATGAAATTTTAAAGTGTAGTGAAATATGGTATTTTCGCATACTACTTAGATTTTTCATAACATAAGGAGTATCCTACTTTGGTTTTTCAAATGAGAACCTATACGTTTTAATGCAAATTGTCAATCAAATGATTTTTCTGAACATTTTGACGTATATTGTAAGTGATATTTGAATGAAAAGTTTCTGAATTATTCTGCTTTAAATACTTAGGACAATAGTCTTTTATAGGAATTGGATGCCAATCTTTTCATAGGAGTCGTATATAAGCATTTTTTTTTTAATCATATCTATATCAAAAATTCGGTTTATGCTATCATCTTTAATATATAAAGTATAATAACTCAGAAACATTTCGTTCAAATTTCGATTACAATACGTCAATATTTTCAGATTTATCATCTTATTGACAATTTGTATTCCTTCATGTTTATTAAAACATGATATTTCTCATTTGAATAACCAAAGTTGGTATTGTCACAGAATACTCTTTAAATATTGTGAAAAATTTAAGTATTCGAAAATATTGTCCTTCACTACATATTCAAATTCCAAAAATCAGAATTGGAATGTACCTATGCATAATTTAACCACGAAATTGGGTTGAGCACTTTCTAAAAAATTTCACTGTATATATAGGTAGTTTGTAGATGGTAATAGTTTGGTAATAATAAGGATTATAACGCTGCGATAATGATGAACACGAACAAAATGCATACAAATGTCTATTATAGCTAGTGTATATAATATGTATAGAATACAATTCACAATCGAATTAAACTTAATTGATAAATTATACCAATAATATATATATATATGTATATAGATATTTATAATAATACTGTTGATCGCTAATTAGGTTTGGTAAGATTAAACTTATTAAGCTTGAATGTCTGAAGTTGGTACACAAACTGAAAAAAAAAAAAAAAAATGTTATTTCAAAAACGATCGTTTGGCGATTTACGTTGTACGATTTTTAAATTGTTTTTATTTGATAGCAATAACACAACATTGCGTAACAAAAAATTGTACCTAATAATTTTACCATTTTATGAGAAAAACGTCTGTGCAATACTTATAGGTAAATTTTTTGATTGTTTTCATTTGGTTTGGTTGTTAGGAAAACTATATGAGGGATAGTAAAAATCGAAAAATACAATATTTTATGTAACTTCCTTAATAAATAAATTGTAAATTAATCTCAATAATAATAATTTGTTTAATAACAAATGTGCTCTATACACGAAATTGCTCGAGTACTTAACCAAAACGAATTTCTTGAGGAAAATAAAATCTGTACATTTCTTACTTATGGAGTTAGTATATATAAGTATTTTAATTTCTATCAATAATACCATATTTTTGGAGTATTAGATTAGGTGTCAATGAAAAATAATGTAATTAATACATATGCTATTATTCGTATAAACATAAATTACTTTTTTTAGCCGCTTCCCAACCAAGTTGTTCTCCAGTCTTTTTATTTTCATTTTTAAGCCATTCGTAGAGAGGGTTAAAATAATTCAATAAAGGTCCAGCATCCATTTCCCGTTGGCCAGTTAGGAGTTCCATGGCTTCAAACCACGGTTTTGACGATCCTAATTTTAACATTTCTCTAAAAAAATTTTAAAAAAATTAAATTTATTCACAATTATTTTGTTTTCTTTTTTTTTTATGTAGATGTAATATGTAAAAATTAAATGATTAAAAAATAAAATAACAAATCGAAAGTGTACACTATACAGAGTATAGAAATCGCATACAAGTTAACTCACTTGAAGGCGTTTCCGGCGTTCGTACTTTGATAAATATCACATTCATGTAACGGTTTGCTTTTTGGATTACTTGGGTCGAATTGTCCAGCTTTTTCACACAATGCTTGATGAAACTGAAATTGGATGATATAACTCACGAAATATCTAATATAAGGTACGTTTCCGACAATATGGTATTTGGATCCGGGATCAAAATCGTTTTCGTTCCTAGTCACTGGCGGCTCAACTCCTTGATAAGAATACCTACAACAAGTATCATCTCGTGCGTTTATAAAATATACACAGGCACGAATAAATAATATTTATCTAATAATGAAAACACTCACCTAAGTTTCCACCAGTCGCAGTTATAATTTTCTTCGGTCGTGCGTCCCTTAAATACATCCCACCTCCAAAGGTCTATTAAATAGCCAAAGGGCAAAAACACTATCTTGTCCAACCCCATTTGATATAGATAATTGATGTTGGCCTCGTACGAACGGCTTGGTTTGGGCAACAAACCAATCTTGTTCATGTGTTTTGGTGTAGATACGGATAACGATATTGTATCTCCGATCGCTTCATGAAAACCTACGCAAAACATTTTCCGTATAAGTATATAAGTAATAAGTATAATATTGATACATATAATTCAAGTAACTATATTATAATTATAAATAAAAAATTTAAATAACAAAATGCTACACAAAAACTCCCTTGTCGATTTTTAATTGGAGTAAAATATTTCTGGTAAAAAAGTTGTACACAGATAAAAAAAGAAGAAAATTGCACAAACAGTAAAACCAATTTCTTCCCATCTCTACTCAGAATAATTTAAAAGGTCGATTCGAATAAAATATGAACTTTTTTCGTTCATATATTTTGAGTATTGAATTGATAATCAAGTTCATTTTAACTTATTCATTCCGAAGTTTGATATTTATACTGGCATGTTACTTAAAACTGCAATAAGATTTTATTGTAAACATAAATATTAACCGTAGATTTATGAATTTTAAATAACACATTGAACAAATTATAACTTAAATATTACTTTCTCGAAAAACGGTGATATAATTAATAAAATGTACTGATAATAAGCAACGAGTATTTCTTATTGGAATATTGCTAACAAGTACATAAGGTAGATTTCATAATTGATAAATATATTATTGAAACGTCTGACGTAAATGTTAAAATTGTTATTTCGATACATTTATAATGGATATTACTACATTTGCGTTACCGTATATTATACGGTTATTTTGACAAACAAATCAAATGAAAATTAAAACCGTTTTAGCTAGTACGGTTAAAAATAAATAACCTACGAGTTTATTATAACATGACATGATAATATGACGTACTTTGTTAGGTATATGCAAGGTGAAAAAAAAACTAATGGAAGCACTGTTAAAAGGATTATCGATTTTAATTTAAAAACTTAAACCACATGGCTGTTCAACTTTTTTAAAAGCATAAATCAATCATTAATATAAATATAATGTTATTACTATCACTAATACTACTACTACTACTAATAATAATATGCATTACCTTCGTTAGCTCCATCGCGGTATATAAACGGTTGGTCTTTATATTGCAGATAATATTGAATGTGTCCCATTTCGTGGTGAGCCGTAATAAAATCGATAAAATTAACCGACGTGCATTGTTTAATTCTAAAGTCCTTGGAATCGTAAAAGTCCCAAGCCGATGCGTGGCACACTAATTCGCGCCCATAAGGTTTTTCCAAAATCGATTTATCCCAAAAAGATTGCGGCATCGCGCTTAAATTTAGTGACGTGAAGAACTCTTCAGCGATTTTGAACATCTTTTTGGGGGTATAGTTCTAAAATCCGAAAGAAAAAACAGCTTGTTTCAATTGCATCTATTGTAGTTTTATAATGTTTCCTTTTTAGGGTTCCACCTCAATAAGTAATAAAACAAAAAATCCGCATTTTCATTATTTCATGTAGTATGAATACTAACACAAGAACATTAAAATATTAAAATATATTATAATCGATATGGTTCTCTTATCTATTACACGATTTCGTACACTTATTCATTAGAAAATAATTCGATAGAAATAAACAACACAAATGAAAATACAGATTAGTTAAATAATATTATAGGTATTAGCGATTTTTGAACTAGACGTTACCTGATTTATCATGGTTGTAGTAGGGTTAACTTCGTCAATAGTCGGGTAAGGTCGGGTAAAATCGTCCACTCTTCCCCAGGTTTGTGCCCACATGTCCCCTAAAATAAATATTTGCATTAAAGACATTAAATTTATAATATCTACGCAATTTGATCGAGTTAACATCAAAACTTACCAAGTAAATGTGCTGGTATGGGTCCAGTTCTTGTGACCACCGAACTACCGTATTGTTCCCAGAGCTTTCTGCGCACATACGCATGTATTTGTAAATACAAAGGTTTGATTTGCGTCCACAGCTTTTCCATTTGTGGGCGGAAATCGTCAACCTCATAGCCTCTAATCCAAAAATCTGCAGCATCCGTATAATCTAAGAACAGTGATTATAACGTTAATATATTACGAAAGTATATAATCAATTATTCATGATACGCATCATGCTGTAAATTTATAAATTTTTATTACAATAATATAGTAACATTTTTACATTAAGTGGCTATACTCGATATTTTGAAGAGTATTGACTTTTTTGAAAATGTAATATTCCCATCAGTAGATTAACGAAAATTAACAATTTTAACGCCAACATGTAGTTAAATTAGAACTCCTTCTATTTATGCGATTTTCAATATAGGTTTAATAATCAAAATTAGGTAGTTTCGTTTTACCACCAAAAACAAGGGATAAAAAAATTAGTATTATTATATTATTGTATTATAAAACATTTTAGAACTAGAAAAATCTTTTCTTTTTTTTTTTGAAAAATGTCAATACTTTTTGAAATATCAAGTATAGCTACCGTGTATATAATATTTTCCTTACTGTTTAATCTGGCTGCTTCATTAGACAGCTTTACGTATTCTGCATACATAGATCGAACTTTTTTTCCCGTTGCCTCTCTCCATTTTATCCATACGTGTTTTAGTTCATTTACATCATAACTTTTATGTAATATATCATTGATATCTTTTGAAAAACAATATAAAATATCATAATAATTAAACTAAAAATAATTTCTATGTCAAATGTCAGTAATACTAATATCCATGTATGTATTAACCTGGTTCTAAACTTAATGTTCGATTTGAATTGTTATCACCGTATTCGGGAATTGTTGCTTTGCCATACAAACTCTCCATAGTCGCAACTGTTGCGTCTAACTAAACGAAAATATATAATAATTAAAATACTAAGCATTTTAACTATTATCATTGACAAACATCTGTAGACTACTGACTTTTTTCATTTTATCTTCGGGTAAGGCAGCCGTTCCTAATACAGATAGTAATTTAAATTGTCTTTTGATATCCGCATTTGTGTAAGTGGACCAGGGAAATTTCACTGTTTCTTTCCACGTAGTCTTTAAGAAATTGCCAAATTCCAAGTTAATGGCGAGCTAGTAAAATAAATATTGTAATAAATTAAGTATTATATCAAGATATAAGAAAAACTAAAACCTAGATAAAACTGACATACATATTTTTAATTTAATATAATATTTGTTTGTAACTTTTATCTTTCTTTCAATATTTTTTTCTGTTTGCCAAGAAGTCAAAGAATATGAATGAATTACCGTTGTTAATTTGAATAAAATTTAAAAATTTCACATAACATTTATGTATACATGGATGTATCAAAAAACTATAAAATTGAAAATAATTTAACCATTACATGTACGTATCAATGTTGCCTATATAAGACCCCTTTAAGGATATCTACTTAGTGTAGATAATTTTATAACAAAATATAACCATTTCATACAACAATTTGACTCTTTATCTCTTTTTATGTATACATATTTAATTATTTTACAAAATATGCGAGCTTTATGCTCAATGCATGTATTATTTATACAATATAACAAAAATGAACAGTGTACAACTAAATACAAATATATAAAAATAAAAATATATATTATACATATATTTCTCTTTTTTTGTTTGAAAAACTATATTAACGATTAAAAGAATATAGAGAAAAATGGTTTTGGACGTTAAGAAAGAGATTAAGAAGGGTGAATCAATTTCAATCCAATTTGCCCGTTCAACTATTTAGCTAAAAAGCCGACGTTGTTTGCTTGCATACAATTGGCTAATGTTTCAACCCAAGGAACCGAAGGACAAGTGTATAATCATGTGGTGGACACTCAATTTTAAAACCATAACTAACATAGTTTAAAAATTTCACTGAACACACTCAAGCATAAGTGAGTTATCCGCCGTGAAAGAATCCCAAATAACAGATCCGTACTTTAAAATTGTGGCCTAACAAGCAAACTATATAGATTCCCTAAGGGAGATTTTAGCTTAAATTATAAACAAACATGCTTCATAATTCATAAGTCCTAAAATATTAAGAGCTTCGCAGCATGCCCATTTACGTGCAAATTAGGACTGAGAATCGAACTAAATACAAATTCAAGATCAGTGTCGGATTCCCAGAATGTATCACGAGAAGACCCATTAATAGAAAAGTTTAAGTGTGATTTATGACGAGTAAAAATAAAAGAATGATATTTGGGTACATTAAATTGTATTAGGCGTAGTAATGATGTTTGATTTTTCGATATCTCACAAACCATTAATTGTGGTAATTTTTTTTTAGGCTTATTCTGGGCCATGTAGGTCCATTACCACTTTCACAATCTCCCTCCAAGATTTTTTATGTACAAAAATCCTTTTTCCCATGATTATGAGAGAAATGGAACTAGGAACCACTAATCGCAGGGATAAATGGAAAGGATACTCAAATTTGAATCAACTTGGATTTCCTTTCCGTGAAATTTTTATAATTATATTGTTGTATATTACTGTATTTTTAGGTATTTACAAAATGCAGTTTACAACCGAAATACGTTGAGTTGCCATCATATCTATATGACAATAATGCTATATATATATATATTTATCAACCCGTTCACGAGATATTCTACTTTTAAGTTTGAGTAGGGGAAAATTAGTGGAGTTTCATTTGTGTGGCAGTATACGACGTGAAACGTTTGAATAGTGTTTCACTATTCTAACCCACATTACCCCCAAAAATAAAAGTGAACAAAAATAATGGTGATGTAACAATTTAGATTTATTTGTTTTCTAAATTTATAAAACATTTTTTTTTTTTCGAAAAATGTCTATACTTTGCTAAATAATGAGTGTTTAACGATAAAAGAATCATCTTGTATACATTTACTCATGCTTAAAACTATATTTACGTATTTTTCCATATTTTAAGTATAAAATAAGTTTTTATGTACAAGAGGTACGAAAAATACAAAAGGACATTGTCCCACCCCAATAAACGTCTATATGATTATTTTGAAAAAAAAAATGCTTATCATATTATAAAAATATTATCGACTTTTTTTTTTTTCATTTTCACGATCTCGTCACGTTTAATCTACGTTTTGATTTAAATAAACCTCGAGAAAAATAAGTATATTTTAATGTTTATAAATGAATTATAAATCTTGAAGATTTTTAAAACTTTATGTCGGAATATTGATCTGACATATTTTGATAAAAACGATACACGGAACCATCTTTTTTTTGCATTATAATATTATTTTTAACTTAACGCAATAACATTTTAACGACGGGCGATTATGAAGAGTATTAATTTAATTCATTTGACAGCGCGAATCTACGGGTTTATTAATTTTCAAAAGAGGTGTTTGTGAAAATAGATTACTATCGACTTTTGATTCAATTAAAACGTAATCCATTTGCGCTCGAGCTGTGCGTGTAGCCGACGTTAAACGGGATGTTTGACACTTGTTTATTTTACATCTCGTTTTTATCGAAAATCGTAAACGCATAACTTAATAATAGAAAAAACTCTGATGTGTCCAAATAAATTATTATCATAGCATTATCATCAATTTATAAACCCACTTGAAAACCAGCTCATTAACGTATGTATGTATTTTTGTGTATGTATGTACACATATATATGTGTGTAGGCACGTCAGTTTGACATAGGTCCTATATATATACACATGCCTGTTTGAGATATTATAATGCTAATGTCAAATATTTTTGTTCAATAATTATTATGATAATATGGGGGTTAAAAATATACCTTTTTTTCAGCATTTTCGTTAGTCAAGTTCGTCAACCAATTCCAATCGGCATGGATAATCCTATTTGTCCACTGGGCTAACGCCTGATTTGTGCTGTCCAGATACTTAGCGGCTTCAATTTCCGAGTATTTGTTTATTTTCTCGGACACGACTGCCCTCCAAATGACCATCATAATTGACAGCCACAGGATAGCGTACGACTGAGATGATATTTTCATTGTTATTGATCTGCTAAAATAAAACACAATTCAATTTAATCTAGAAAGGAAATATCAAAATATGTGTAGAAACGAATTCAAGTGTAAATATAATGAAAAATGAAAATAAAAAGTCTTAAAAACATACTACAGCTAACCTAGCTAAAATTCATAGAACATAAATAGTTTGATAAGATTTGATAAGGTTGATATTAATTTTTTTTAAGCTTTTCAGCCAGTAAACTGGTTTTAGAAGGCATTCAAAACTAATTTACACTCCCTTTTTCTTTATAAATCCACGTTCTCATTACAGTCCAGTTTCAATTCCATTAAATATTTTACAATCGAATCCAGACTTTTCTACTTCACAGGTCTTATTCAGTTTAGCAGTACCGTCTTTATACGATTCGCACCTACTCTGCACATGCATGTTCTTACTTTCATCATTGTGAAATGTGAGGTCACTGACATACCAGTAAGAATGAGTTAGGACTCTGACGTTAATAGGTTGAAAGGCTTAAAATTTGTTTAAGTTAGATTTTTTTGTAGTTCCCAAAAATAAGTTGTTTGTAACTTTTCTATAGTATTTCTGGACAATAGCTTAGACCGAAATAAAGAAGCCAGAGCGTGATACGCTTTGTTAGCAGAGTCTAGGCGTGATATTTTAATATATCTTTGTGCATATAATTGTATTATTTAGATTAGCACTTAGATGCCCAGTCACTAATTTTCCAAAAGGAGAGGCCATTAATTTCAGTCTTTTTTTATCATTATGGCTTTTTTAATTCCTTGAGTACGTATGGTATATATTCAATGAATATAAATGAATAAATAAGTGTTGAATGTAGATTTAAAAATGGCCCTATAATCCATTAACCGTAAACCATCCATCTAATTATATAACATGTATAATGTACATTGAATATTTATTACAAATTATTTTAAACGTGTCTCGTATAACATAATCGCTTATAATAATTATATATTTTTTAATATATAAACTAAAAATTATTACACTTGAACACACTACTTTTTACAAACATTACTCATTAGAAAAAAGTTATTTGGACGAGAGATTAAAAATTAACTAGGTAAGAAAATATTTTATACGATTATAAGAAATAAGATCTAGTATATAAAAGTGTTCAATATGAAATTTAGTTGAGTAGAATAATATGATAATCATAATTATAATAATAATATGAATAAAAAAAAAAAAAAGAGAATTAGTGGAACGATTCCAGAATCTAAATATATTTAATATAATCCAGAGTAGGAGGTTGCAGTCAGAACCTACTATTGCATGTCACGGTGTTGGCAGAGAATCCAGAAGTGAAAAGACATCTTGGACGACTTCGTTTAAGACGGGAAGATATGGTAAAGAGAGGCGTAGAGTCATTAAATGGAGGTCCAGGTTGGAAAACAAAAGCAGCTGACAGTGACAGAAACTTGGAGAATTGGTTGTTTGATGGGGTGGTCCTAATGATCATTAAGAAGAAAAATAAGAAGAAGAATTATAATAATATTTACATGTAATTTTATTTTTATTTTAATACACTATTATTATACCAAATGTCTAATTTATGAGAACCTATATATTCATTATTATTATTTTAAGGATCATAATTTATAATATTAATTAAATATTGTTAATAAGAAATGAATAAATTAATTTTTTCATAGACACCCACATTAGTTCATGGATTTCAATTTTGTTTTCATACATGTTACCATGGAAACCAATAGTTCAACAAAAATAATTAAATGTTTGAACTAAAATTACCTATAACTTGAATTTTAGGGTATGGTATTCAATAGGGATGGATTTCAATAGCTATAAACTTCTCAGGACAATGCGGAATATTTTACAAAAAACCGTGTTAAAATCGCTCTTGGTGTTCTCACGTAATGCGATGACCAAAGGAATTAGGGATTCATTTTTATTTATAGAAATAATTCTAATAATATACGTATTATAACGATCCACACAGTGGTGTACCCAAGGAGAAGGTTATTTAAGGGCTTTATCCCTCCTCTTTATTGACTCATTGGTTGAAATACAAAAAAAATGTATAAATTATTAATATTCAATAATAACCATTGTATATGTGCATTATTTATTCAACTGAGTATTAATAATTTAACTGCACAATTATGTATTTTGCAATCACTTTTTTTAGTAATTTGTTTTTTAGCTTAGCCCCCCCCCATAATTGAAAAATTTTAGGTACGTCACTGGATGCATATATAGTAAAAGTATAATATATATTTTTATATTGAAACTTATACAACGTATACCTAATCTCTTTTCGTTGTAGCACGGTGTTCAATACAATCAATTTTAAGTTGTAGTTCTAAAACTTGAAAAATTTAATTTATTACATCCGGCAATAAGGAATATTCAAATATATAACCAGTCAAATTATCCCTGGGACTCAAGCTATGACGATTTCACATTGAAGTATTTTGTATACCTATAGTGTTTATATTACCTAATACCTGTACATACCAAGATGTCAATCCTGCAATAATATATGAAATTAATATATGTAAATTGATTATTGACATTTTCATTCAAAAGGTCTAAGGAACAGATGTATTGCTATATTAATGTCCCGGTTCCGCGTTACATTTTCCCGGAACTGCTATGAAACTTCAATACTTAATATTCGAATAATATTGTGATTTTCTAAGTATAAGTAAAGAAAAAAACAATAGCGTTTAATAATTCTCGCTCACTCCGATTTTCATCCTTGTTCTACTTTTAATTTATTCTTCTTCGTTCGACCTATGCGTTGAAAGTTTAAACTCAGTCGTCTCACGGATTTAGTTTTGACATTTTGGATTTTTAGTGTAACGATGACGCTATTAAGTTTTACTAAGATATTTACCTTTTTTCTTAGAAAACACTTTTTCGGTTAGAAAAAAATATTTTAAATTATTCATACTGAACGTTAAAAGATGCGGATATTTTTTTACTTTATTTGATAAATGTCTAGATTTCCAGTCTAAAAAAAAAAAAAGAACTGACAACAAGTGTCGATACATTAATTTTGGCTCTTTTGGTTTCTTGGTAACCTTATGGATTATACAAGCGAAAAGCACGATTAATATCACTTAGAATCGGTATTTGATTGCAATAATTTATCGTTACTTTTAGTGAAATATATGAACTTAATTACCCATGTATAATATACCTCCCAAACTTTCCTGCACTTACAACAGTGCAGGCTTACCTATGGCATGAACATGTACTGTATACGACTTTTTAAAATCAACACTTTTCCAAATATCGGCTTAACTTTCAATAATTTTTCATCTCTCGATTCTTTTTTCATTTTTGTTAGGTTTTGTGTGTAGTTTAGAAGCTATTAATTTTACAATAATGTGTTTTTTTCTCAGATTAAACTTTTTCTGTCAGAAAAATGTTCCGATTTTTTTAGCTCATTTCTTTAATTTGTGGATTTTTTGACTGATAGAACTTTATTAAAACATCTATCAAAATGTTTAGAAATTTATCTTCTAAAACCTATGTTATTATTTTTTTGAAATTACAAGTACCTAGTATCAACATGTAAGGGAAACAGGTAAAAAAAGATAATCAAAAAAGATACAGGTAAAAAAGGAACAGAAAAAAAGACAACAACGATATTCATTTTTAAAAAAATGGTTTAATTAATTAAAATGGTTAAAAGTTAATATTTTGACAAAATGAAAAATTAGTAAAAAAAATGAGTGCTTATAAATTATTAAAAAATAAATTAAATCAAATTTATTTAAATCAAAATCACATATTATATGAATTTGCATTTGAAAAATTACAATTGACCGATTTCTTTCTTTAAAATCAATACAAATTGAATTCAGTGATTTTTTAATTTTCTCGTAAGTGTTTCTTTTTTACGATATCATAACATTTAGATTCTATTGAGCCAATTTTGTTTCGTCTGTAGGAATTTCAAGTAAATTTTTTTTTTATAATAGTCCCTATACTTGCATGGTTATGACCCACTAATTTAGAGAATTGGTGGTTCCAACCTTCCGTTTGATTTTTTGTTCATTCGCCATTATTTAACATAGTTTCATACACATTCCAAGTAAAAAGAGGGAACATAGGTTGACATTTTCTTAATTTGTTTGTTTTTTCTTTTGTAATAACATGTCTATATGTACCGTTCACGTAGGTCATATCAAAAAAATCTACTAGATCTTGAGCACCTTCGGGCATAATTGTTTTTAAATGAATCATGCCTTCCACAACTTTATTTTCTGGTAAAAATACTAAAGAATCAAGTTTAGCACAATAAAATCGAAATTCATTGTATTCTCTATATAATGTTTCTAGACCAATATTTTGAACTTTTCTATGTGAATTTTGTGTGAAATGATAAAAACAACCACTTATTTGTACGTGATCTCCTAAAATACTTTTTGCCGCTTGGATCATAGATTGTTCAAAATCCATGTGCAATTTTAAAGGATCTGGGTATAAACTTGAATAGCATTTTTTCGTATGTTTTTTATTTTTTTTTACATAATAACATATAAACAGCAGTAATAAAAACGGATTTAATCTGTATTCTAAAAATATAAAACTGTTTAAATTCTTTAGGAGATAAAGCAAAATTACCATCCAAATACCATTCATTGGATTCGCTCAAAAGTTTTAATCCATCGTCAGTAGTAAATATCGAAATTCTATTTGTTGAGTCTACCCCTGTATCGTGTAGTAAAAGTCGTGTATAGTTTGGTATACCAGTAGTCGCCGAATCATCTAGTATAATTTTATTGAATTTATTAATAGAATTTATTTATATATATATTAATATTGTTGATATTTAAATAATCGATTACAGATTTATTTCAATTTATTTTTAACATATTATATTTTTGCGCGAAAAGTTATTTTACAATTTGAATAAAATTACTAGCCTTCAATAACAGTTTTTCCGGGTAGAATAATTTTAGATCGTTGGTTTCAGAAAGTCCTTTTTACAATGTCTTCAACTGGAATTCAAATTTTACATGAAATCGAAAGTAAATTAATTCCTTCTGCATAAATTTCAACTGGATTTACTTAGGTTGATTTAGCTTTTTCCTTCATTTTTATTAAACATTTTGAAACTTGAATATCGTCTTCATTCGGTCCGTGGTTGTGTACGATCCCTACATTAGGATCTAAATTATTTAACTTGGAGTATATTATTCCGGGTCATTTAATGACGAAAATGTATAGCATTTCCAAGTTTTTTATGTCTTCCCAACGTACTTTATAACATATATGTGGACTTTCCAATAACATTTTTCTTTATTTTTCTTTGATCAAATAATTTCCATAGCGAAAAACCCAAAATTTTACTTTAAATTAAAATAAACAAGACACGAAACAACTGAAACAACTAACAATACACTGCACGAAATACACTATTTCGAACTTAGATTTAGATAAGTATAATATTTAATCAAAAATAATAAAATGTAAAATGTAAATATTAACTAGTTTAGGTACCTACTATATTACTATATGCGCCTTTATAATAATATATAAGTTGGAAAATACTAAGATGTAGATACATAATATTAATAATTTTAAAATATTATTATATAGATACCTATTAACACTTTTAAAAGTAAAAATTGAAAACAAATGTGTTTTTTATATTATATTTGTCTTTTTTTAGCTGTCTTTTTTCCTAGACTCCAATATAGGTAGTTGAACATTATACTGATGTAATATGATGACTGCCGTCGTTATAAAAAGAATTACATTGAATACTAATTTATAAATCTGAATTTTAAAAATAAGGATGAGGGTGTATATAGGCTCTTCTCAGACTATGACCATAACCTGGTACTAATTACGGTATTTAAGTGTGTATAATAATTATTACGGGAGTATACTAACATACTTAACTTTTTTTGTCAACTAAACCTTGTCCAGCTATATCGTAAAGAATGACACGGCATAATATTTTATTCGTGTAACCAAGTTTTTTCCATATATTTATCGTTACTTCAATGATTTAAACAATTACTAGATGTTTTTATTTTATTTGTTCATTTAAATATATATTAGGTATTTCTTATGTAGAAATTATTTATTTTTTTAGAATTGTCTATTGTTATTTAGTTGTGTTGTCACTTATATAAAATGAAAGACCCAGTAAGGTGTGAGAGAGAGAAGCATTGACCTATCAGACCTATCTGCTTATGTAACTACGCTTAATTTCGCATATGCCTTTAGAATAATTTTAACAATATTAACAATATAATGTATTCAATCACGTAATAAAATACAATATACATACAATAATGCCCTGATGTTGACATTTCAAAGCGTTGTGAAAAAATAAATCGAATGTCGTTAAATAAATGAAATAATTAAAAAAAAAATTTTAATGTACCAATACTAAAAATCGATAAAATTGGCACGGCGATATCTCGACAGTAACTAAGATACATTGTAACACGTAGACGTATTTTAAAAAAAAAACTATTTTTTTTTTACCCGCTTTGTATCTTACTCGTAATTCTGAAACAAATATACGATACGATTACTTTTTATCTTAATAGTTATAGAACATAGTTGACTAAACACGGTCGATATCAAAGTAAATTAGAAATAGGTACGTGTCGGTTGTTACCATTTTCAATTTATAACCAATAATTAAACATATTATCTGCATAAAATATGTTGTAGGTGCCTGCTAATCAAAAATGTAATATTATAATAATTGTTACTATTGTTATTATTATTGTTGTTGTTGTTATTTTCATAACCGATGGCGTATTTTAAGGGAGTGTCTCCCATCTCTAAACATCTCCTAACTTTAAAAAAAAATAGTCCAACGTATTAATATTATCATTACCCATTTCTATAAAAATGCCTAAAAAACAAGGTATGCGGCTAATAAAATGTATCCCTAGGATATAAATGCCCCTAAAATGAATATATATGATATTGCATAATAAACATATTATGGTTATTACTTAACTTTTTAGAAACTAATAGGGTTTTATCTTTTTTTATCACTGTAAAATAAAAGCATATTTTTTTAAAACATGTTTATTAAAATTAAATAATACATACTTTTTACAATCAAGCCGCCTTCTCTTCCTTACTTAACTTATAAATGCAATTTTTATTACTATTCCTAATCTATTAAATACTCGTAGAAAAAATAAATTAAATGTAAAAAAAAAATGCGCACGTTTATGATCAAAATATCTATATCAAAACTGCAAAAGTGGAATTAATTTCATTAGAGTCGACGACACGTTTCTAGGTATTTTTTTTAGACTAGTTTACAGTTTATCCATTATTATTGTCACTAAATTGTTTGCCATTTATATTTTCGTCAACCGTCAGCACGATCGTACCAGATCCAAGTGTTTACTGAATGAAGTAAGTATTTATTGGACAAATAAAAAAAATTAATTTACGCGTTGGCACGTGTATTTTATTTTAGATTTTTGGGTTCTTTTATTTTTCCCGGTATGGTGATATTTTGTCAAACTACATTTGATGAGAAAGTCTGGAAAATCCGGATGAAAAATCCGTTGAAATTTCACCAGAAAAAATCTTTAGCTAATATTATTACATAGATATACTACATAGGTTAATTATATAGGTATACAATACTCATAAAACAAGAAAGTATTATTTTTAAAAAAAAGAGACGGACTGACGTAGCTGTTCCACCCCCTGGAACGGAATTCAGACATAATTGCTCCACCTCCGAAATTTGAACAATTTTACTAATTCGGGAATTGCCGATTTGTGTGCGCCGCCGGGTATACTCGTGTAGCCTATATGTTGAACACCAGTATTTAAAAGCATTTTTTTTCTCGGTAATATTTTTAAATACACTAACTGTACTATGATGGAAGTAAAATCTATTTTAATCTCATATAAATGCTCAAATACAGTGGAACATTGATAATTCAAAAAACTTAATAAGTCGAAATAAATACCGTTCTCTTACGAAAACTTAGATAACTCGAAAGAAAAATTATAGAAAACTTGAATATTCTATGACGAATGATGATTGATAATTTTTATAATCATTTGTCTAATCGGCATGTGCGTCTCATAATTTAACCTAATCACGTATACGTATGAAAAAATCAAGTAATGTGGACGATAAAGTGCACTATCTCTGCTCTAAATGTAGTAGAAAATGCTATTGACAATAGCATAGTATGCTCTCAAATTCTAAGTCAAAGTAAAATAATAAATTATTTATTGCAAAGCTGCAACACTATAGTATACATTTTTTATTGTATTTTTTTAGTAATAATTTGTTTTGTTTATATTAATTATTTAATCATTTTTTTAGTATAATAAATTTTTAGGAATATAATTTTAAAAATTGAATTTCGACTTATTGAGGTTCCACTGTATATATATTTTCTCAATATTTAGACGGAACACGTGAACGTATGATCTATAATGTTGCTTTGAATATTTCCATTATAAATATCATAATTTTAAGCATATGAGATGATTTCATGTACATATAATGCATAAAATTATAAGAGTATTGGACCCAATGCAATTTTGGTCGCAAATACCTTGTACGATACTTTCATTATTGGTGTCACATCGTTATCACAGCGTCTTTTGTGCGACGTCCGCTAGTAATCAAGCAGCGGAACAATTAGGTTTAAAGAAGAGGCGTTTAGATGTTTTACAATAAATTTACTACAGTTTCAAAACTGTTGAGTTTACAATAATGTTAATATTAGGACGTAATTTTTAAAATAAATGTCAGTAACTACTCAGTATTAAATAATAAACTTCAATTTATCTATTATACTATATACCAGAGTTTCAAATGTAAAATTGCTTGTCAAGTGCTGACATAGTAATTTGGAAAAAACCAACTGCAACAATTTTGTAGACCTCCGAAAAATCGCCCAAAATATTCCGCTCACCATAACTATCATCGATCTAAGGCTGTGATGATGGTAATTTTATAATGGAATAATTCTCAGTTTTCATTGTTCAGTTCGAGTATGATAATGAGATAACAAAAAAAAAATAAAAAAATAGATGATAATTATACTACCAACCAAAATTGTGAGATGACTGAAACAAGAACTCATTGTTAAGTCTTGCACATTCAAGGACATTGCTGGGGATTTTCCTACTCAAGACGAACGAATACAATTTATCGTTTGTAATATTATAATATATAGGTTTATTATTATAAACGGATAAATAATAAAATAATAGGCATAGGTAATAATCTATTGTATAATATAACCCAATTTTTCAATTTTCTGAATAATTATTATTGTATGTAAAGCGCACACAAACATTCGTTCGAATAATTAAAGAGTTTGTCCAAGAGTAAACCGCTTGTGAGCGAACTTGTTATTTTAATATTAAATAAATATGTTTAAAAATTACAACCATGTACGAAACAATCGATCATTTTTAATATTCTCATATAGTATACTGAAGTCGTGACTAAGAGGGATCCCCAGTTATGTGACCTAACATATGGTATTTAAATATGCAATCTATAGTGAATAACAAATGAACAAAGAAATAAATCGCAAATCAATAGAGCTGTGAACAAATATACATGTATGTACATGTAAACAATATACATAATGCATATAAAATAATTATTAAGTAACACACAAATAATAATGAATTATCAGTATGCGGACCCTTAACAAATTATAATGAATGTCATGGTGTGTATATAGGATAGCTAAATAAACTGAAAATTAATAATTGCATTGATTAGTTTAATTTAATGTCATGGTTCGAATATTTTGTCACGAATATTTATTTCCAAGGACATATTATTATTATAATATTAAGATACTTCAAACTACAACGGTTTTAGTATTCTACCAGGCACCAGCCTTGTTTTGCAAATTTATAAAACCAGTTTTTTATAAATGTCCATTTAGAATATCCGTAGGTACAGGCATCGTTGTTAAAAGTCATTCAACTTTGCTATAATATAAGTTTTATAAAAACTTTGACCCAATACTTATTGCAAATATTTAATAAATTATAACTGTTTTTTTCCACGTGTTTATTTACAGTTAAATGTATGTGTTTTATAATATAAAATTAACCATACCGGTTGGATGAATCATTAAATTACTAAACATTGTAATTCGATTAACTCGTACTTAGAGCGATTTAAAAAATAACCATTTTTTTATTTAAAAAATGCTGTATGTGCCTATATAATATTGTTAAACATATTTTATAGTTGATGTTAACTTCAAAGTAAAATTTTCCTCATCACAAGATATAAACCATTCATTTATACCATACAGGTGAGGCCTAACATAATAGTTTGGAAAATAAAGAATCTAACTGAACGTAGAACGAAATAATTGTTTAAGCCACGTAACTAACCAATGCCTATTACTATAATATTAATAACAATACCTTGATGAAAATCCAAAATAATTAACCAAAAAGTATAATTCTTTAATTAATTTAATATAAATTCGTCATACTTGTTCAACCCGTAAGATTTTTTATGAAAATGAACTATCGATTTTGCAAAGTTTATAGTAAATTCAAATAGGCACCTACTTTTATAGCTTATAAAAACAAATCGAATTTATGAAACAATATAAAAAAAAAGCAAATATATAGATATACTCGAGTTACATTAATTAGTCTAAGTTAAACAGATTCTATAGAAAACAGAATTAATTAATATATTTTTTATCTGAGTCGTCGAAAATGTCGAGTTATTGCGAGTAGACTATAATTCATGCATATTCTTCACACGTGTACCTGTACATTATGATTATTACGTGCATTGTTTGTTAAAAAATTGTTGAGAGACTAATACGATTATTTAAGAAAAAACATATTGAAGTTACCCGGTCAAAAGTTGATATTGAAGGATTTTTGAGCACATAAAGAATCTATTTGTCCGTGATTTCCAGAAAATTTTGTTAAGGAAGCTCACGCTTGGATTTTGTCATTGTGTTTACTCAAATTTAATTTCTTGGGTTATTTTGGTTATACGTAGGGAAAAATCATTTATTTTATAATATAATAATAATTGTATGAGTAAAACATAGTCATACGAGTTAACATTTTTTTATTATTTACTTTCTTAATATGTACTAAAAATACACTATAATTATTTTATTTCGATAAATAACCTAGTGTGAAATGATTTTAAAGTAATACTTTTGAAATTGACTAAAATAATCGTCTACTACGAGTGAACATTAGTTGTATAATTTGAATTACTATATAAATGCAAAAAGCAAATATCAAACAAATCGTTGATAAACAAAAATTTTAATTTAAAAAATCAGGACATAATTCACACTATGAGTAAACCACTATTGTAGATTGACTACTATTGAAATTTGGAACGTATACATATACGTTGAAAACGTATATATATGTATCCAGTACATATACATATACGTATATATACAGGATTTAGGGCAACATAGTTAGTATATCAAAACAAAAGTAAATCATTGTAATCAAAATCGATTCTGAGGGGCGTTATTATTATATTAATCGGATTTTTCTCCGTAATCAATCAATACAAACAAAACCAATGCAGTTGTTGTATTACTTAGTAATTCATTGTTAATTTTTTATTTGAAGAAAAAATGTTAAAAATCTAAAAAATATTTTCAAGTAACCACATAGTGGTATTTCCACATCATTTATGGCACTACATTTACCAACTTTTTTTCTGAGGGGGGAGATTAAAAAAAAACATTTTAGTAGAAACAATTTAAAATACATAATATTACTGCAGATCATCTTTAAGAAGTATTTCAAATAAATTTAAATCAATTATTGTTATCTATAATATATCTACTATAATCAGCTTCTATTGCCGATAAAAATTTGTATTGATTTTTTTTTTGTTAATAGTAAAAAGATGCATACCTGTTTACGTTAATAAATATAAAAAATAAGGCTTATACTGCTAATGGATGTTTCACTGTTTGAAGTGAGGTTATATAGTGTAATTCAATTTATATCTTTACTCAATGAATTGCTAACGAAAACCGTTTCTGAGCAGAGAATTATTAGTCATATGTTTTTCCTTGTTGCCAAAGTAACACAGATATCAACGAAAATTACACAAACAATTGCTAGTTTTTCCCGTTTATTAAAAAAACTACAAAAAAAAAATGACCTCAATGGACCAACTAGATCCAAAAATTCTACAAGAAAGTTACCATGTTTTTAATAAGAACAAGATTTCTAGTAGAAAATTATTTACACGCACAAAACCATATTAAAACTAATAAATTTCTCGCTTTACTCAGAATTTAAAAATATATAATTATCCGTAATATACTAGGTACAGGTATTTCACCACATGATAGACGCAGTTTAGATTTTGAGTAGAGCGAAGAAGCTTTATGGTCTTACAAAAATTCGTACATTTATGGTTTTACAAAGGTCATTTTTCAATTTCCTCAGGAGTTTTCTCATCAAATGTAAAAACTGAGGAAAACCGGAGAAATTTACGAAATATATTAGTAAAATATTACGATTTTTTTTTATGGACAACTTTTCTACCAGCAATTTTGTTCCAATTTATAATGATAGCAATTTTTCTTAAAGGAAATTTGATTGAGGGAAGTACTTTAGAAAGGTCGTTTAACGATTTTCTCAGGAGTTTTCCCAATATATGGGAAAAACCATGGGTAACTGTAAGAAAAACGAGAAAATAAGTACAATATTGAACAAATGTTTTTAAAGAAAATATAAATTGGCTATGTTAACACATATATTTTACCATGATATGATTTATATATTGTCAACAAAGCAACCACACTATCAACTGAACTTCGCTCAGAATCGTTTTTTTCGTTAGCAATAGTTAATCTTTGCTGTATCCGTCCTCATTATCCTAGGACGTCTTTTTTTTTGTTAGTTTTATAATAATTATTGGCAACTATGTGTATGTTATTCTATACAATTTCAAAAATTATTATATACTTTATTTGTTTTATGTTAACGCAATGTTGTACGGGTATAGGATTAAATTAACAGAATAAAATATTTCAAACTATTTAGATTCCGAGCGAGGCGAAGAAGTGATATTAATATGGGTATTAGTTTTACTGTGAGACGCGTTATTAATTCACAGTGGTATTGGCTTTATTATAATTCGGCATGTATTACAATAATAATCGAAAAAGCGTAAAAGACAATAGTAATTATATTATATAGGACTTTTATAGGCATATATCGATGTAATAATACTTAATTAAGATATTTATTAATTATTGCGTCGGTAGAGTATCACTAACCTGTAGCGGAGTGTCCGATGTCCGTGTAGTAGACGCGGCACGCGAAAAACCGAAGAAAAAAAAGTGGAATTCAGTTGCACTATCCCGAGGTTCGCGACTGCGGCAACCTCGACGACACCGACTGGCGCGGGGCGATGAGAATTTCGCGTTTTGCGCGCGCGTTTCTCGACGTTCTGCGGGCCAGCACCGTAGTCACTGGAACGGAATCGGTTTTAAAATCCGGCTATATACCCGACCGCCCGAGCCCAGACCCACGCGCCGTGGCGGAAACATTAAAAACAAAATTCACGCGGCCTTAGTGGTATTTGTGTGATATACACGCGTACAATCACAATATTAAAACTGTTGTAATGCCCATACAAAATTATTACAATAATCGTTCATAAATAATTGAAAACCGCAATCTTTCTGACACGGTAAATATTATACATTTAATCTATTTGTCGATCGTCGGGTGGAGGGAGAATCCGCACTTCGAGTACCTTAATAATAAGGTAAAGGTATTATATTGATAGCTGTACACTTATATAGCTGTTAGCAGTTAGTAAACGGTCTATTTGTTGTTTCGAGAGGGGCGGTTCGTGACGTGACCAAAGGAAACAAAATAACATTTTGAACGCACGTCGCTGCAGTAGCACGAGTACCTACTGTATACTTTACTCGCAGGGAGGATCTTCATTTTTAATTATTATACGTTCGAATGTTTGTTTTCACGATGTAGCCCGCGTATTGTATATTGGCACCGGCCGTTTACGTCCACTACAAACAGGACATTGAGATTATTTCTATAATATATTTTATTTTTATGCAAGTATACGTTCGTTGAGTAGGTGTAGACGAGAAAACTAATTTTTGTTTTTATCTACCTGCACTTGGTTAGCGTAAGTATATATCATCGTCCGATCTTCCGTGTATAATTTACGTGTGCATCGTGCGCGTTACTGCGACAATATTATAACTCGATCGAAATATCATTTATGTACACCAGTGGAAGTACATTCAAAATCTGTTTACAAAAAAAGAAGACGAGCATGCTATGCTTGGCAACATATTTCTGCCACAGTAGTAGATGAGAAGTTGATATGGTAATTTAGTTTAGGTATATCAGTACTCAACGATAAACCGTTGTAAGTAAAAAACTATTTTAAACTGTGCTCTGGAGTCTGTGAAACCTGTTTTGATAATTTTAAATTTTAAATTGTATTTGTTTGGAACTAAAAAGCAATTTAAATTATCCATTTTAAATTAATGAACATTTCTATAAAACCAAAGAGTTTAATCCTCATAAATCTGGAGACAGTATTAGTGGAGTCAGTAGGTATTATAGTCTGTAATTCTGTACATAAATAAAAAATAACAATTATTAGGTAATTATTTTTAAACGTGCCTATTCCTTTATATTTTAACGTTTTTCACAAGTTTTTTTAATTATTAAGAAAACTACAAGAAAAATAAAAAAATTGATCTTAATGAATCAACGAAAAAAATTCTCCCAAAAACTAATCCTGAGATTGGTACATCGAAAAAAAATTTATAGATTTTGACACACAGACATTTTTTTTTTAAAACACGTTACCAATATACTAAATACAATAAGTGACTAAGCCAACAAACACTCAGAATTTAAAACAATACGTTAGTATTATTTTAAAAGAACAAGTTTTCTATATATAATTGAAATATAAATTCGTACTTCGTATAGTAGTATTCATATATTTATTATTTATTATAGATTATAATTAAACCACCATTACTTCACCGTTACTTAATCGAACGATTACAAAAAGCACAATTCCTATACCAAAGTGATTATAATTTTATTTTGGTATTTAATTCATAAAATTAGACGTGGTTACAAAACAATATAATCTGTTTTTTTTTCTTAATATTATAGTCTCAAAGGGTAAAATTCTCGTAGCCACATAATCTCGAATTACATATTTCATAACACACACATACCTATTAATTACTTCAGTTTTGATTGTATTCTTCAAACATGAAATTATTAACGATATGTACATCATGGTATGTTTGTATTGTAACTAATAGATACTGTTATGTACAATATAATGAACAAAAAATTATGGTCTAAATGCCTAATAGAATAACGTAATTGCTTAAAACGTAGGTAATTATTTTAAAGGAATGATACTTTTTCAATATTTGTAGAGAATTGAAAAAGCCAATTAAATAATACAATATTTTAACATAGTATTATCCACCAAATTTATAGTTATGCAATTAAAAATACAAATGATTCCTTAAAGGCTTACAAATGTATGTAATTTTTAGATTTTCTCCACAGTTTCCTAGTTTTTCAAATGTTTTAAAAAGAGAAAAAGTTATTATTATTACATATCATTTGACAATGTTTAAATTCATAAATAAATAGGTAGTTTGGCTCAAAATCTATTTTCAAATGTATTTATCTATTATTAATTTCCAATTTTAAACAAATATATTCAACCAATACCTGAAACCTATATATTTTATAAAATTTGAAAAAATAAAAATTTGTATGGGTTATTTACTTTAATGTGATTAAATTTATTTTCAAACTAATTTGCGTTATATTATGTACAATTTTCGGAAACTGTTCGTTTATTGGTTTAATTTATTACTTATTATCAAAATAATAAATTTGTATTATTTTTTCAAGCTGAAAATATAAATCTAGTGTGCCTATATATCATGTTATATCTACGCACGTTATCTTAACAACACAAAAATCTTATACCTTTTAGACTATTATTAGTGGTAATTTCAGAATTGTTCATAATTATAGATTATCATTTTTTTAATAGATATAATTATTACATACCGTCATGCCAGCAAAAGATGATAGAAGAGCATCATAATAATACTATGTAGGTAGGTACTTCAAATGAAATAATGTCCGTAGTTGATAGTTTGATACATCAAAAATCAACGTCGTATGTGTTCGTTTATACATAGGTATATTTAATTTAGATAAATAGATAATTTATGCTAAAAATAAATTATTATTCATTAGTGTGTAGATAAAACAAAAAAAAAACATTACTACGGTTTTTTTGAGGCCTAAAGAGAATTTCAATTAGACTGTGTAGGTATTGTATATGTGCCAGTTTACTAAACATATTATTATTATAATCTAATAAAGATAAAATATTTACCTAGACGTTTCCCTAAATTTCCTAATTATACAAAAGTATTATAAAACTCATTTACATTATTTTCAGTATATAACATTTTATTTTATTTTATAATGAACTATATTGTCAACAAAAGAACGTAAGGAGAAACTTTCAAAATGTAAATTATATATAATATATACCATGAGTCATAACACAGATTAATTATTATAAAAAGTAGGTAATAAAGATTTTGATTAGACATAAAAATGCCTACGATCAGAAATTTTAATTTCAATAAGACTAATATAGAACAAACATAACTATAGACAATTACAATAGTTATGATAGGTAGATAATTGGTCATGATAATAGGTTTTTTTGTAAACAAACCACTTCTATTGGTTTTACAATGTTTATTTTTTTTTTGTGAACAACTTTTCTACCAGAAATTTAACTCTGATTTTTAAGTTCAGCACTTTTTCTGAAGGAAAATTTTTTCAGGGGTGATACTTTAAGGAAGTTATTTTTTTCAAGAGGTTTTCATAATAAATGAGAAATAACGTATGAAAACGGAAAAATGTATAAAGTTTATTATTTTAAAATTATAATTATTACGGCCTTTCAAAACATAATATATAACCGAACTTTTCTGCAGCGATTTCATCTTTTAAGTAATTATATTCAATACATAATTTTTTTTTATTTCATTTATGAAAAAATCATTAAAAGAAACATCACACATTTCATCGATATATTTAGGATGAACATTTTTGAAAATATTGTATTATATTCTTCACAAACACCGGCAAAATAGTTATTAAAGATATTAGCAGCATTAAACGGTTCATCTTGAGAATTAATTTTATAATCATTATACAATCTAGGTTACTTTTGAATGTATTATTTTACAATAAGTTAGTACAATTTACTGCGAGAAAATATAGACATTTTAAATCGTCTTTTTATACGTAATAACTTATATAGGTACCTATACTTAAAATAAAAACAACCAACGGCCAATTCCCGTGTATAAAATATAAACTTTTTATACTTTATACTACAAAATATTATCGGTTAGATTCAGATCTCATAAAATGTAAATCATAACTAGTATAATAGATGATCTAATTATCGATTCAAGTTATTATTATAATATTTATCGTCGTTTTCTACATGTTGATAATAGGTATCTATTTAACTCGCAACAAAATCAATCGAACGTTATCTAGCTAGGTAAATTTTGTAAACCAATAATAAGCCATATAAAAAAAAAAAAATACCGTGAACGAAAACGAATTCTATAATTTTTGACCACAATATATTATTCTTAATTGTATATCTATTTATTAGGTGTTACCTTACTCAATATCGTACGATTAGAAAGTTTCTCCACGGAATACCTACTCAAGATAAAATTAGAAATCGCGAAGGTTTAAAAAACGGAACGTTTAAATTTATTATAGGCAATAACAGTACCTATAATAAAATATAATTATTTTTTAGGTAATGACACGAGAGTTCATTTTATTATAAATATATCTATTCGATTTCAAGATCGCAAAAACCGTATAAATATAGCAACACGTGTTTTATTTTTATATAAATCGATCATATTAACATATCAACGTATTTATGCGATTTAGCTATTTTATAGTAGTAGTAATAGTAGTAGTAGAAGTAATAGTAATTATATCTACAACATCCGTAGGCCGGGTATCACGTGTAAGTAGTTAATAATCTTTCAATCAAAGGTGAAAACAAAGTTCACACACTATAATAATAATAATATCAGTCGTACGTCAAATGTTCAAACTTATAGCTGTATATAATAATAATATTGGTGTGTAACCATATTAACCAACCTCATTTTTAATGCTCGCGTGTACTTCCGAAAATATTGAAAGCGCAAGACGTGTTATAATAAAGAAAATGGTTTTAAAAAAAAAAAAAACAATGGATAGTTATGTCGAGTGAGTACCTAAATGATTGAGTAAGCAAATGAAACTTAAGGTTCGATATAGGAGCTGTAGCGCACGTTACCTACCAACATAACATTGATGGGTAATCGACCGTTTAGTTATGTATCTACCTATAAGTTTACAGACACAATAATATTTGATAATACATTTGTACATCGTTTAATTTTATTAGTAAACATATTAATTGTAGTTTGTACGCGTGTATGCTAATATCGATTACTATCAATAAGTATTGGGTACCTTTTCTAAACAACTACGACATCAGCTAGACATCACGTGATTTCGGTAATTTAGTGAATTTTAAGTAAGTACCTACCTACAATTTATGAACACATGCAGATTGCATTTTATTTATAATATAATATTATCAAAAGTCATCATATTAACACCGTCGACGTGGAGTGTTAGCAAATAAATTCTAAAGTTAACGATTCCAAATTATTCACATCGTAAAACCAGATGCAGAATTTTTACCTATAGGTAGAATAGTTGAAGTTTTTTAAAAATTAAAAAAAAAAACTAACTACAAAATATGTTGCCACATAACTTTTATTTTTATCGATTTCTGAGTTAAATCGGCCTCAGTTTCGTATCCAGGGGGAGGCGCTGGGAGCACGCGCTTCTCCCCCAGAATTTTTTTTTTTTTTATGATCCGTTTCATATAAGAACGCACAGCTTGGCGCATCCAAATGTATCGCGGAGCGACGTTCTGCCCCCTTAGCTGAGTCTATTCGCTCTACAATTGGTCGCCATTAGTCGGCTGCACTAGTTTTGACCGATTATTATCTGCCGCCCGGTGCGTTCTTATTTGGAACGGAGTAAAGTAATTTAGGCTATTTTGGTGTTTTTACCATTTTAAAAAGTAGTAGGTATTTAATAATACAAGCATTAATACCTTAAATCATATACAAATATACAATGTATGTAGCAATATGGATATTTGTTCGTATTCCGAGATAACATTGCTGATCGATAAATATTCAAGTAATGAATGCCTTCTTTTTACAGTATTACTATTTTCCGTAAATAAAATGATGTACTATACTTAGGCCCGTTCTCACCAACGTAAACGCTGATTTTTAAACGGAATTTTTAAGATAATCGACCAATCCTGGACGGTTATCAGCCATAAACTCAGTTTAAGAATCAGATAAACGCTTTTTTTACGTTAGTGAGAACTAGTAATGGTAAACTGCTAAAAAATGTTTAGCAACTGCTAATAAAATTTCTAATTTAAAATAGCAACTATTGCTGTTTTTATAAAACAGCTGATAATATGATGTATAAATCGTATAATTTTAATTTCCTTTTTTACTAGCAGCTAATTTTTTAGCAATTAGCAATACCAAATAACCTCGTAGAAGTATGAATTGTCATTTCACTTATCTGCTCTTGGCCTTGTCAGCGAACAACATGGGATTTTAACAAATTTTAAAAATATCTGCTAATATTAACAGTAAATAGCAGTCTTTTATTGCTATAGTAAAATAGCAGTGCTATTTTAGCTGGTACTGCTATTTCTACCATCACTAGAGAAAACGGCCCTAAGTTATAAAACTAACAGTTTCTTCAATTTTTATTCTAATATTAAAATTAAATAAAAACACAGATTTTAATACTTCTACTACTTCTTTTTTTTTTTTTGTCAAAATTTCAAAATAAACTTAATGCAACTTAATACACGAATAATAATACTTTATATCTGAATATCTTAATTCATAATTGTCTATGACTTAATATAAATTCGTAATAGTTATATTAATAATATCCATCATCATTGAAAAGTAATATTGACGTGGTATAGAATGTTATTGTCATTATTGATATACACTGCTATCTATAGGATAACTCATCGTTAACTTCGGATCAGTGACCAACGGTTTTGGCTTCATACTAATACCACAGTCAAGATCATAGACATATAATAAAACCATGAAACAGATACCATGGTATGCTATGAAACAGATATTTCTTGTTTTTAGATTCTGAATGAAGCAAGGAATATATTGGTTTTACTATGTGTTTTTTCGTCTGTGAACAACTTTGATTTTCTAAAAGGTTTTCAAAATAATTGGGAAAAGCCCTAAAGAAAATTATAGTTAAAACGGCAAATATTTACGGCGCACCTCGGCGTTATCATTTGTATTGTTTTTATTATTTTTGCAACCTATGTTTTCTACTAAAAATATTGCTCCAATCGAAAAATTACGCGAGATTGATTTTGTTCCATTTAACATATTTATAGTCGCATACATATTTAACATACAGATATAATATCAATTTTACAGATAATTATTATTTCTCTGCTTGGTGTAAATTTACAATTCATTTTTAGAAGCCAAAGAATCCAATTTTATCGGCAAAATTTGACTGTGGGTCAGAGGACCCCCTACTGGATCTTATTTTACTTAATACTTTATTTTAAAATAATTTAAGTGCATACTTTTAATTTTCCAATAGACACCCTCCTCCTTTTTAAAACACTGATTTGAATAGAGAATATTTTTCTAAAAATGTTGATATGCATTACACTAATATCAGATTTACCGATTATGAATTATAACAGTTTAAAGTTTAGATCAGAGGAGTAGGGATGGGTAATAAATTACTTAGCTATATTAGGATAGAATTAAAAATGATTTTAAAATAAAGCTTAAACCCTGTATATAAAAGTGAATCCCTATTTACCTTAGTCCTCGCATCACATGAGAATACGTTGAGCGATTTTAACGTGGTCTTTTGCAAAATGTTCCGCATTTTTCAGAGAAGGTTTATAGCTATTGAAATCCACGCCTATTGAATACCATCCCCTAAAATTCAAGTTATAGGTAATTTTAGTTCAGAAATTTAATTTTTTTGTTGAATTATGGGTTTCCGGGGTAACACATATGAAAAAAAAATTAAAATCCATTTACTAATGTGGGTGGTTGTCTATGAAAAAATGTATTTATCAAATTAATTTCTTAGTGCACTGCAGTTCTAAACGTTTATCCAGGTTTGAGTTTTTTGAGAAGTATTTGTTCATCGCAGTTAGTTCATCGTAATTTACAGCTAAATTATATATTTATGTATGCAACTTGCAGGGATTATATTTTTCCAGGAAAGTTGGAAATTTGAATGTTATTCAAGTTATGACGTCATTAATTTTGTATTAATATAAATTGTCGGCAAATACGTACATAAAGGTATAGAAGGAACGCCGTGCCATCTGCAAGTGACGACCATAATACAGTGCACGCGCTCTTCCACTGCCGAGCGTCCCAATTCCCCGATAGATTAGGTTCAGATTCATTTCCTTTGAAATCTCCTCCCCCAAAACTCAGCGTTTAGATATTTTTAGTAAAATAATCATGAAAAAATGCTATAACAGAACACTTTTAGTCCGCCGTAGGTGAACTACCCACTTTCTATGTATTTGTATTTATTCAATACCGACGCGGTCAATATTAAAAAGTAATATAGGTAAACCAAATAATAAAAAATTGGCACGGGCAATAACGGTCGGTACAGTTAGTATTATATAAAAGATTAAAAGTATCTAGGAACTTTTAGATTCGGAACACAAAGGTGGATCTGTTAGTTCTACTACGACATCATTGTGCTTTCTGTGAACATTAATACCAGAAATCTTGTTTCGATGTATAGAGTATTTTCTAAAAGGTAATTCTCAATTTGGTACATTGGGGTAGGTAGTCATTTTCTAATTTTCAAAGGAGTTTTTAAAACAAATTGGGAAAAACCCGAATGATATGTATAGGTAAAACAGTAAATATTTACAGTGCACCGCAGTTACCTACTGATTTAATTGTTTTAATTTTTGCAAGCTATATTTTCCACCAGAAATATTGCTCCAATTGAAAAATAACCAAAGATTTTGTTTTTTGGTATATCTAGCTACTGATAAAGAAAATAATGTTTTTGATATTTAAAGTAGTTTTCGTTATAAATGACAAAAACATTTAAACAGGAAAACGGAAAATGTACGAAACGTATTATATGCAAATCGTAAATATTAGATACTTTCAAAACATGTATAGTCAAACTCCACTCAGAATAGTTTTTTGTTAGCGATAATTAATCTTTTCGTACAGATATACATTCAATTTCCTCTCTACCTTCCCAACTTCTCATCTACAGCAGTGATCCATCTATCATGCGAAGTATGTCCGTTTGTTTTTAAGATTATAATGTGTCTTTACCAGAAATCGTTATCCAAATTTCAAAAATAGTATATTTTCTAAAAGAAAATGTTGTTTAGTTTGTGAGTAAGAAAGTCGTTTCTGATTTACCGTAGTTTTCCTAATAATTACGAAAAACCGGGGGGAAAGATAGGAAATACGGCAAAAAGTACGGAATTTGATTTTTTTTTTCACTATTGCGGAGACCTGTATAATTTTCATAAAATTATTATAATAGTCCTTTGCAGACGTAGTAAAATTATCTTTAAAAATTACTTTTTAGATATTTAATATTTTTATTTTTTTTATGTATCTTTTATTAAAATTATAAAACATAAGGAAAATATTTGAAAACTTAACACAAGGTACATTATAAGTTGTACTTAGTTTTCTAAAAAAACGGGTTTGAATTTAATGCATTAGTTTTTTTTTTTCATAAGCGTTTTATAAAATAAAAAAACGACTTTATTGGTCACCAACTAGATTAAATATTCAACAAAAAAGATTTCATGTTGTTTTTCTATTAGAGCAATATATCTGGTAAAAAACGGAAATCGTCAAAGTTTAAAATAATGAAATCATTGCGCAAATAAATCGTATTTTTTGGTTTTTCCTAATTATTATGAAAACTACTTTGGATATCAAAAACCGACTTTCTTTGAGAGTGGCTATATATTGAAAAGAACTAAATCGACCTCTTGTCATTTTTTAATTGCTGCAATAATTCTGGTAGAAAACAGGTTGCAAAATTAAAAACAATGAAATCAATAACGCCGTGGACTCGTAGTAGTGTACCGTAAATATTTGCCGTTTTGGTTTTCTAGTTTATTATTTTTTTTCTGCGGACAACTTTCTACCAGAGGACTTGCTTCGATTTTTATGTGTAGCTCCTTTACTGAGAGAAAATTGGTATGGGGAGGTACTTTAGAGAGGTTATTTGATTTTCTCATAAAATGCGAAAAACCCGGAAAAACGGGAAAATTGGTACAACATTAAACAAATATTATTAAAAAAAAATATATAAAGCATTTTAAATTATTTTACCATAATATGATGTATTATGTATGATATATATATATTGTTGACAAAGCAACTACACTATCAACTGAACTCTGCTCAGAATCGATTTTTCGTTAACAATGGTTAATCTTTGCTAGCAGATATATCTATAACAGCGGCTGCATCTGTCCCCATTATCCTAGGACGTCATATTTTGCATTATTGCTGTCAATCTTTTTTATTTTTCATGGAGTTAATGATACCATGCATAATAAGAAATTCTTGTTTAAATATTTTTACTAAACTCATAAAATTGATTTGTAATAGTATTTCCAACATTTTTCAATCTGAAAGGCAATACATACATTTTTTATTTTTATTATTTCTATTATTTTTAAAATAATATAAATTTAACCAAAATATTACAAATTATGCATTTAAAAATCATTTATATGCAATGAAAAATTGTAAAATACAGAAAAATGCAGTACATGTCAAAAAATAGTAAAATATGTAAAAATATGCAAAATAAAACTTTGTACTTCAGTTCTTTTGACTATAATTCAAACATGTAGTTTATCTAGCTACTTTCTGAATTGTCTAGAAACATTTAAAATATCAGTATGATCCCCCATGACATCATAATGGACTTCTAAGAAAATGTTTTACTACACCTGTTACCATTGGTGAGAATTTTCTCCCAATATGAATTCTTCACTGTACATTTTTAAAGTGCTATTGTAAGAAAATATTAGTTTACACATGTTACATTTTTAAAGATTTTTCCAGTATGGGTTAATTTATATTTGTTTAAATTGTACTTTCTTGAAAATCACTTTTTACAAATGTTGTTACATTTATAAGGCTCTTCACCCATGTGCGTTCTTAAAGTTTTTTTCAGGGAAAATGTTTTCTTACAAATGAAACATTCATAAGGCTTTTCTCCAGTATGAATTCTTTGGTGGGTCTTTAAATTGTATTTATTAGTAAATGACTTCTTACAAATGTCACATTTATATGGCTTTTCTCCAGTATGAACTTTTTTATGTGTTTTTAAAGCGCTTGAGACAGTAAATTTCTTTTTACATTCTCCACAATTATAAGGCTTTTCTCCAGAATGAATTCTTAGATGGGATTTTAAATGGGATGATTGAGAAAATGTCTTGTTACAGAATTTACATTCGTAAGGCTTTTCTCCAGTATGAATTCTTTGATGGGTCTTTAAATTATATTTATTAGTAAATAACTTCTTACAAATGTCACATTTATATGGCTTTTCACCAGTATGAACTTTTTTATGTTTTTTTAAAGCGCCTAAATCAGTAAATGCCCATTTACATTCTCCACAATTATAAGGCTTTTCTCCTGTATGAGTAAATTTATGTGTGTTTAAATTTTGTTTTCGAGAAAATGTCTTCTCACAAATGTTACATTTGTAAAGTCTTACATTGCTATGAACTTGTATGTGATTTTGTAAAACAGATAAGGAATAATGTGATTTATCATATACTTTACATGAGTATAATTTTTCTTCGCTGTGAGTTTTTATATGACATTTTAAACTCGAGTTTGATAAAAATAAGTAACCACAAATAGAGCATTCAAAATATTTTTCTTGAAATTGTGATTCTTGATACAAAATGGAATCAATTGGATCAGTTTCGATGGTAATTTGGCTCTCATAAACACAACCTTCAATGATGTCTACTTCTTTTTTAATACGGATATTTATTTCTTCACCTACTTGTTTAGAGTTGTATGTTAATCTGAAAAATATAATGATTATTATAATCACAATTTACATTAAAAACAAATAAGAATTTTATAGTTAATACAATAAAATATATTTGAAATATAGCTTGAGTACATATCAATATTATAAAAACCATATCTGGGAATTGAAGGTACTTTATCTCTAACAGATGTAATAATAATAACATTATGTACCTATTACAATATATTTACATAAATCAAGGAGGTACTATAAACAACTATATACAACAAAAAGACTGAGCAAATATGTATGTTCCTGTTGTAAATAGAAATTCAGTAAATTGAACATAAAATCTAGGATATAACAGCTATAAATCTCAACAATCAAATAGTTTGTTAAAAGCATAAAAATTTTCAAGACATCTACTCTAAAATTATATCGATCTAGGGACTTAAAAATTAATAAAATGTAATAATGTTAAGAACAACATATTTTATATAGAATAAACATGAGAAAAACCAACATGGAAACGAGACAAATTTGTTACCATTTGTTTTTGATTATTTAACCGATTCATAAGGTGGTTAATGCTATTTTTGGAGTACATCACTTTTTAAGGTAATAGTAATTTTTGAGTCAATATTATCTTATAAATTCAACATAATGTCAGTGCTAACATTATAAGATTATATTTGAAGAACATTATAATTGAATCCATATTGAATATATTTACCTATCTAAATATGTTTTTTCACTCTATTTTGTAAATAAATATTATGGGTGCATTTAGAGACCGGCTTGGTCACTTGCTTGCTGAGCTCACTCAAATTGTTTTAAACGAAAAAACTTTCGATTTATTGTGCAAAAACACATCAGATAGGTAACAAAAAAAAGTAAAAAACATTATAGATGAACCTAAAGACCCGGCAACATATTAACATACTGCACCCAGGTTTCACTATTTTCAAACCAGGTCAATTATTATGCTTCACCCGATATGTAATTGTGTTTTAAATATTTATCATCATTAAAAAAAAAACTACTCCAATGGAGGGAGAGGTAGAAACATTTTTATGTTATTTGATAATGTAAATGTTTGTTACATGTAACAAACACATATTAATATATAATAATACATGTAAATACTGTACATCACGTATCTTGTGCAAGTTACATACAGAGATTAGAAAAGTTTTAATGTACACAAATTTAGTTAGATAACTAGGTATTAAACCTTACACAGACATTTCTAAGTCTGACGTGTAATCTGATGTACCACAGTCAAATCTGAATACCAAAAAAAAAAAAAAAACTAGATATTTAAGTAAAACTGTAAAAACGACTATCTTCAAATTTCCGTACTTCTTTAATAATGGTTTCCGCAAAAAATATTCAAAATCAGCATTGAAAAACACATATTTTTAAAAATCGAAAAAAAAAAATAAATATATTATATCGGTTTATCGGGAACATAGGTGCGGGATAAACTAGATTCAGTTGATTAAGGACCCCATGGAAACTGGTAGAGAAGGGGTATTTTTTGAACGTGAGTGAGTAGAAAATAAAATGTATTATTGTTATTATTATAATGTTGACAAATTTACTCACTTTGAATTAAATGCAGAATTTTCAAAGCTTTTATTAACTTCCATAATTGATGAGTTTACTTTAATTATTGTTGTTAAATACTGTGAACATACGCAATTAACTAAAATTAATTAAGTTAAGGTATTTAAATAAATTATAATAAAACCATTCCATAAGTGTAATAGGTTATACAATTTCATCAGTAATAAACACTAAGAATAATCACAGCCAAAAACAATCACAACTAATCACTTAAAAGGAAAATAGTTTTTCAATACATACCTACAGGTATCTGCAATATTCAGTCTGATAAAATCCTTTTTCAAAATATATTAATCCTAACATTAATCAGTAGGTTTTAAATAGGTATCAAAATTTAATAATAATTAATAAATATTATAAATTTATATTAATTAAATATCTATATTATTAAACAATTTCTCAAAAGACCTTGACAAACCACCTGAATAAAGCCTATAACTGGCCTCATGGCCTCATGGGACATAAAAATTAAAGAGTCCCTATGATATAATATATATTATAATATATTGTCTACGTCTGGTCTATCCAATATCCATAGAAAGGATTCCGCTATGGCTCTACCAAATACAGCCGCGTGCTGACATAGCGGCATAGCACAATGATGCTGCTCGTCTATGGAACAGTGTTACCATGTTACCATAATACCGTGTTTCAAAATTTGGAATTTTTTTTTTGAAATTGAAGAAAGATAGAAAGTTGGTTAGTGATGAGTCAGTAGCAGCGACGTAACCTAAACCAAAAATTGATGTGCAATAATGAAGATGGCAATTCTAGTAGCTACAAAACTTGAAGTTATACTACGTTATCTAGTAACTAGTGATTCCTAAAGTCTCGGGCTAGTTGGCCATTAAATGAGTGGAAGGTTTTGTATTCTCATCATAATCGGATTAGCCTGCTTCTAAACCGGCCAACTAGTAGCTTGTTACTCACTCAATGTAATTAAGGTTTTACACTAAGTATACTATGTCTACTTGGAATTCGAGATAGTCGTAGACCAATTAAATTTATAGAGCCTGTGAAATAAACATTGATGGCATCATCACAGTTCTTTCCGTTTTTTGTGTCGGATTGTACCACTGTACCTAATTATAATTATCATCCATTGTGTTTATTTATTTTGTTTTGTCATCAGTATGAGCATAACAATACAGCATACAACACTTATAAAATTCAAATTCAAATTAATCCTAATCAAATCATTAATATAAGATCTTTGAAGGTATTTTGTTTTATGGTTCTAATATTTTATAATAAAGGTTAAAGTTTTGAATTAATATTTACACAAGATATCTTTTTGTTGACCCAGTGTTTTTATAGCCAAATTCGACCGGAGTGAATTATAATTTTTCATGTAAATCGTAAAAAAATTTAAAATAATGGAATATTAGAACCATTTATTTATCAGTTTTATTTTATTATGGTATGTCATTTTGGTTTTTCCCAATTATTATAGAAAATCATTAGAAATTCAAAAAATGACCAAAACAGACAAACTAGATCTAAAATACAACAAAAATATCTGCAAATTTTAAAAAATGACATAAAATAGTGTTTTCTGAAGAGAAAAACATATCTTAATAAAGCTAATAACTTATTAGCTACACTCAGAATATAAAAATGTTAATACTTCATATTTTATTTTAATGTATAAAAATATTTGTATCCAATAAAAAGTTAAAAGTTTTCAATAGATTATTACATTTTAATTATCTTAAAAACTAATGATAATTTGAAGATATTGTTTTGTAAAATTTACAATAAATTACATCAGACTTGTATGTACACACAGAGGTTATCAGCTATCACAATATATAACACGTTTTCAGAATTGAGGTATTTTTATGATGTTTGGAATGTGGTTCAACAATTTATTGAATGTTTCATAATTTTTCATTGTGGTTACATCACCTATCATTATTAACTTGAGTTTTGCTCTAGTTATTGCCACAGTTATTCTTCTTTTGTCACTCAGTATACCAGCATCCTTAAAAATATATTCATAAATAATATCAACTTAACATAGAATATGTATATTTATCTATTACTATAGCAGCAGTATTTTTTGTGCATGAGTATATTATAACTTCTTTATCTCTTCCTTGATATTGATCAACTGTATTAACTTCAATATCTGAATATATAGAAGATATGTTTTTTTTCAAAAGTAATACTTGTGCTCTATAAGGAGCAATGATACCAATTGATTTAGCTAGAAGACCACCCTGTTTAAATAAAAACATAAAAACATGGACTAAACTATTATTATTATCAATTTTAATTTACTTCAATTAAAACTAAAACTATTTGTTTGATAATTTCAACTTCTGTTAAATTTGTATCTGTTGAAATACTACTATTCACTGTTCCAGTGTCAAAAAATAAGACAGATTTCTCTATATCTGATGATATAACATCTTTTAACCATTCATTACTGACCTAAAATTAAAGAACATTAATATATTAAAGAATATCTAAATATTAAACAAATGTAAACTCACATTAAATTCAATTTTATCATGATTGAGATTTAATGTTGAATACTTGACTTTATCATTTGCACAATTTAGACTTCCATTATAAGTATACTTGTTGGCAAGTTCTGTAATAGGACCATTCATTCGGTATTGTTTATGAAGAATAGCAGTAACAGATGGTCTATCTAATCTTTCAAACATACTGACATCCATACCTAACTCTCTAAACAAATTAAAATTACAAAGAATTAATTTATAATATTCCTATGATTTTCAGAGAACTTTTTAAATTTTACTTTGCTCTTTTATTTTTAATTAAAGGAGGTAACTGTTGTGGATCTCCAATTAAAATAAACATCTTTGAAGAGTAAAGAGCTGCTATAACTGATGCTTGTGTTACTTGAGTAGCTTCGTCAACAACACATACATCAAACGTGCGTTTCTGAAGTAATGGATGGCCACATCCAAGACACGTTACTCCAACAACTTTCTTAAACAGATACAATTTTCTTATAAAATACAAAACTGTAATATTATTATTATTATTAACAGTATATACAAAGTGTTTCATTGAGCAAGCTCAACCCATTTTTAGGGGTAAATTATGCATACATTCAAATTCAGATTTTTAAGTGTAATTGAAAACTATATTTTTGTATACTTGGATCTTTTACAACAATTAAGGAGTGATTACCAATTTTGGTTTTTCAAATGAGAGCCTATATTAAAAATAAATGTTGCTATAGGAATTTTTTTATTTCCATAAATTCTTTCACGAAATATTCCACTTATAAATTTAGACAGGTGGAGAGTAGTGGAGCACTTTTCAAACACCAAGCACTGTTATGATATACAAATTATTATGCTTTACTATCAGAATTTGCATATGTATAATTTACCCCTGAAATTGGGTTGAGTGTGTTTGATGAATCATTCTGTATAATATACTATATATTATACCACTTGGTTGTATAAATTTGATAATTTTTCAGGTGTATCACAATTGTTGAAAAATACACTTTCAGATTTTCCCAGCAAATCAGGATGAATACGGGTACTCGAACCCAATCTCAAAAAATCAACTCCAGATTTATCCAATAGCAACAATAGATTATCAACAGCTGAATGAGTGTGGGAAGTGACGATTACTGATCGACCCATCAGTACAAGAAGTTTAATAAGAGTAACCACAGTCGATGTTTTACCAGTTCCGGGCATACCCTTAATGAGAACATAGTTTGTTGCAGCTAAAGCCTTAACAATTGCTGAATTTTGTGATGAATTTAAATTCAAAGACAATCCAGTACTCTTAATGAAAGAAAGTATGTGACTATCTGACGATAAAAATGAAGGTATTTCTTTATCAATAATAAATTGCCTTAATCGTGCTGAATTTTCACTAGGTTCTAATAAAAGTGCCAAACTAGAAAAATTAAATGATATTATCGACTGGGACTCATACTTGTCTAAATGGTACAATGATGGTTTAAGCATAGTTAAGTCCCTGAAAAATAAATATAATTAAACAAAAGTTTAAAATTTAAAATTGTGTTATTTCACCTATCCAACAAAAGATCAACTGATGATTCAGTCATAGCTGAAATAAAACCAGTGGAAATTGCATTTCGATCATTTGTACTAACAACTAAATAATTATTAACAGAAAAATTTGTAAGTTTGAAATTTTCTTGAGAAGATTTGTCTGATTTTTCCATTGTATGTAAATAATATCTGGATCCCTGTTCTTTAACAGCCTTTGAAATTTTTAATGAAGCGATACAATGTCCAGTCTTTACGCTAAAAATTAAGAAAATTAGTAAATATGTTTATGGTAAATAAAATGTAATATTACTAACCGCTCGTCAATGGGTAATGTCCATATGTTACTAGTTTTTGCAATTAGATTAGTGTTTTCAGAACAATTTTCTAACTGTAAAAAGGCAGTCCATTGCATTACATAATTAATGTGTTCTGGTTTTAAATGACTTATAGCTTGAGGGCCTAAACTTTTCAATGGATTCTGTTGATCTAGCTTTTCAAAACCTTCTTTACTATAATTTTGTTTTTACAAAAAGGTTTAAAACAAAAATAAATTTAACTACTGAAACATAATTATTTTTTGAATATATATATATATATACATAAGAATTAAAGTACTTAGTATTATAATATAAGTACATTAAACCATCTATACACAGTGATTTAATAGGCTATATTATTAATTTCCCTAATAATATAGTTGTTTTAAAACTTAATAACTAAATATTTATTGAATAGCAACACAAATAATATTAGGTAATTTTTCTTCTTTACCTTAAAACTGCGCTGCATGTGGTTAAATATGGACACTTTGAACATGCATTATGATGGCTTATGGGTTCTGGCAAAATTGGAATATAGTTTTCAATGGAATCTGATACTATTTTATTTGCATTCAAATAGTGGACAAGTCGGTTACGTAACATTATTAAATCTCGTTTTTCTTTATGTTCAACTTTGACCTGGGTCATTATATTTTCTCTATTATCATAAATTTTGTTGATGGTAAGTACAATATAAACAACTAATTTTATTAGTATTTTCAAACACAATATTTAAAATATTTACCTGAGATATAACAACAAACCAGAATCTACATCCATGCCTAATTCTGTCATCATCATTACATACAAGATTACTTGACCACGGTGCTCTGCACTTCCAGAAGCTCGACCGGTTTTTAATTCAATAGGCATTATTTTTGATTTACCATTATATTTTGTTTTTACAGTTATATCTACTTTACCTTTGATACCAAATTCAGGAACCCATAAGTTTTCTTCCATATCTAAAATTGATACTATTTCACCTTGCCAAGTTGTTTTATCATTATTTCTATAAATTAAAAAAAATAATAATTTAGTTTTAAACAAATTTTAAAACTTGGTTAATATGTTGACATGTTATATATTATATCATATATTTATATTTTATATTTATAATACTAACCAAAGTGTATTCATGTAAATTCAAATTTTCAGTAAAATATAGTATACCATTATAGTATATATATATTATTCATGTTAAATTATTGAAATATAATTTTCAACTTACGACTTATAGCCAACCATATAAGTTCTAATAAAACTTTGTATTTTTGGTATAAATTCAATTAGTTCCTTTTTAGTCGTCTCTAAATTCATATCTGATTCATAAAGAGTATAAACAAAACCTGGACTACTAACAATTTCATCTACTACAGATTTGATGTTCTTGTAATCAAATTGGTTTTTTTTTAATACCTAAAAATAATTAATTTATAATATTTGTTTGGAAAAAAAAAATAGGAATAAATAAAAATTAATATAGGTACTGTCTGTAGTAACTGATGAAGAAGTGTTCCCATAACCATAATAGCTGAACAACTGTCAAGCCCTTTATAAATATCAGCAAGAACTGAACGTCGTGAACAAAATAGTGATCCAACAATAGTTGTACCAGATACCAAAATATCAGAATGTCTGGTAACATATCCGTGATTATTATTTACTGACCAGAGATCATTTAATTTTTTTGCCAACACGGTTACAGTATCTCCAACTTCAAAACAACTTTGAAGCCTATAAATAAGTATTAATAATAAATATTTAACATTAGTAAAATATAAATTTAAAAAAAAACTATAAGAACGAATAAATTAGGTATTCAAAATAAAATATTTACCAAATACCACTGAGACAACACACACACGACTCGTCAGAATTTTTACATGAATTTAATGTCAAGTTAATTTTTGCATAATCTTTTTCAATACTTTTTACAATACACCGATGAGGTATAGACAAATCAATATCTCTAAAGTGTTTTTAAATATTAAATTGTTTAAAAAAGAAAAACATAAAATATGTTATTACTTTTGAGGAGGAGAATCATTCCAGTCATCTAAAAACAAATCGGAACAAAAATCAGTTTCATCACAAATTGTACTTGCAAATGATTCTGAACAATTAAATGACTGATTGTGGACTGCACTATTGACTTCTTTGGATTTGTCTGGAGTTTTTGTAACTAAATCTAATGATATTTTAGAAATGGGAACAATTTCTTTATTTGTTTGGAGAATTGATGATTTTTCTTTAAGTTCATCATCATCAACTTTCACATAATTTAAACTTCGTTTTGCTTTAATCTTTTTCTTTTTCTGTAACACTGGAGATGGTGGAATGATATCTGGACTTGAAAACAATTTTGAGTTGGGTGTTTGATCATCATTATTATCTGTAGTAGTTTTAGCCATTTTAGGTGACTCGTCTGATATACGTGAAAACATTGAAGTGATTTTCATCTGCTTGGAACTAGTTGAATCACACTAAAAAGACAATTTAAATAATTAACATTATAACATAAATATACTTATTGTTTTCACAATATTTTACCTTATTAACTTTACTGCTAGTTCTTTTCATTTTAAATGTGGACCAACAGTTAGGTAAGTAATTATACTTTATGAAAAATCAAGTATATATCAATATAAAGTAAGATTGGTAGGGCGTAGGTAATAAAATTAATGAAATAATTCAATGACTTATAATTAACAAAAATGAAACAAATATAATAAAAAAAAACTTAAACATAATTCACAAAAATAAATAACGCTACAAGGACTGTTAAATAATAATTGTTACAGGAACATCGTTTTGAGGTAGAGTCGTTAAGGTATAGAATTTTAAATTTTTAAAGCACATCTGCATGTATCATTTTATATACTTTAAAGTAATATCACATAGTATCACACTATCACAGAATATTATTGAGATTTGTGATAAATTAACAATACTGGAGCATGTACACTAACACTGAAAACGAGGCATGTTTTTAGACGATTCTCCCGCTACTGCAGGACAAGAAAATAAAGTAATAATATACTTCCATATCAGTTTACATCGTCTACAATTCGCCATTGGCATTCAAATACCAATTTTTTTTTTGTTTTTGTGTTGAATTTATATTTGTTTCCCATTTCCTGCATTACCTATTTAGTATTTACCTAAGTGTCTATGTAGATTTTAAGCTTATTTATTAACATAACATATTATTATTAGTCATTGCTAACGAAAAACGATTTTGAGTAGAGTTCGATTAATATTGTTGCTTTATCAATAAAATAATATTATTTAATATAGAATATTTCCATGGTACTATTCGGTTATCTCGACTACACTAAAATTCATGTTAAATAAATTAAAATTCTTTGGTGTTCCCTTCATTGACGTTTATGGACACAGGACAGTAATTACATCTATACAGTAACTGATGAAATGAATACCTATTTAATAAAAAATTGCACATTACGTTGACACAGATTATGACGCGGTAATTTACGCGTTTTTCTAAATTGTATACCAAATTGTATTTACGTGGGAGTTTACATTTATATTCAAATATTCAATTTTAGTTAACTATATACTAAGTAGTCGAGATGACTGGATAGAACCATTTTCTTTAATATTGTACATATTTATATTACGTTTTTTTCATCTATTATGAAAACATCTAGGTCAATCAAATGACCTACAGTACTACCCCAGCCAAATTTCCTTTCAGAAAAACTGCTACAATTAAAAATAGAGTAAAATTGATGGTAGAAAAGTTGAAATATAAATATCATAAACATCATTTGTAAAACCAATACATTCCTCGATTCCCTCAGAATCTAAAATATTAACTTAATATTAATTAAACAAATAGTAAAATATAAATATAATATATTTTTTTTTAACCTTTTCACATATTATTAATATCTATTTGATCACCAGTATCCTTTTTTACTTCCAAGTTCAATCTTTATCAGCAATTGTTTTGTTGATCTGCCACATGTTTTTATTAACTATAATTTACAGAAGTTATTTCATTTGATGCAACTATTACAAAAATCAACATCAAAAAACAAATTTGATTAACATATGATAAAATATGTTTGACTTTTTCTGTTAGTTTCAATTCATTGTTGAACTGACTTTGGAGATGAAAGAATCATTTTAATGTACTGCTTTGTAAAACTAGAAAATATATAAAAGACTATACGAGTCAATATTTTTCCTATCAAGTGAATTTTTTTTTCATATTTCACTGAAATGCATTCACACCAAGGTACAATATGTTCCACCTGAACAAACTAATTGAAAATACCTAATGTATTGCTAGTAGGTAGCTTGGATATGGACATAGTGACCAACATTTGACGGGATACACCAAATTTGTGGTGAAACACCTGGTCTCATAGTCTTCTATTTACAATGCTATTTTAGCCATGCAATTATTTTCCCACTTATTTTTTGGTCCGAAAAATGATAATGTCAACAAAACTATTTTATTTTTAGTTATAAGTAGGTTACCCCATGAAGATTTTAATATATACACATACATCATTACATCATTCATATAATAAATAATGTAAGTATAATAATAATTTATAAAAGCATAGAATATGTATTGTACATTGTAAAATATTCATTATGTCATTATAAAATAATTTACAGACCATTAAGAAAGTTTAAATTCTTCCAAAAAATAAATATGAAAATTAAAATGTTGGAAAATAATAATAAAAAAAAAAAAAAATTGTAAGGGATAGCCTAAACCAAATAAAAAATAATACAAATCAAATGCAAGTAAAATTTAGTTTCATAAATTAAATATTTAACAATAATCATACTGAAATTTACAATGCATAATGTCATCAAAAAATAATTTTAATAAAAAATAAGTTACCTACTTTAAATTCAATTCATATGAATGCACAATAAAGAAATAAAAGAAAATAAACTAATTTTAATTACTTACAAATATATACAAAATACATATAATATATTTATACAAATTTGAAAATGTTAATCATCAAATATTTCAATTACTTCGATTGGTTCAGATTTAATTTCAAATGGAGACAATAATTTAGTAGATTCTTTATTTTGACGAATTCTTTTGAGTTTTTTCTTTACTGCTATAGCACCTATGTAATACAATACAAATATTTGAATGACAGTGATTAGTTTTGAAATATTTACAATATGTAATGAAGGATTTTTTTTTTAAATACGGGTGAAAATCAGAGATTAAATATTTTTTAAATTGTAAGACTAATATTATTTTAAAGTTAATACAAGATAAATAACAATTTATAAATGGTTTTCTATCATGTTTAACTTGAAAATTATACTAATGAAATTAAAAATAATTATATAGATAATCAATACAGTATTTGTTCAAAAATGGGTCATTAAAAAAAAAAAAATGAATCCTAACATTTGAAATAAAAGTTTGATAAATAATAAAAATGTATAGTATATTATTATAACAAACAAATAAAAAAGTAATAGTCAATATTATATTACCATTTTATACATAGGTATAATAGTGATACATATTTTTTATAAATTCAAATTAAATTAGTTTTCAGATATTTATAACTTATATTTATATTTTTTTTAAATTTATTTTTTAAGTAGTGCAAAATATGTTATATATATATAAATATAGTTACATTTAGTAGACTGGTACAACATTGATAAATTTTCTTTAGATTTATTTTTTACAGCTATACATCTAGAAAAAATCACACGAGATATTGTAACAAGAATAAGGATTTAGTTACCAATGAAAATTTAAAATCTTACGAGTTTTTAGGTGATTCAAATAATCTAAAAATACCATTTCCACTTGTTGTTGACATGTTTAAAGGCTATAACAAATTATCAAAAATTTAGTCAGTCAAAGTACTTAAAATAAGAAATATATAATGTTAAACATTTATATTGTATGAAACATACACTATCCTTTAGTTCAATAAAATAAAATACTACAAGACTTAATAACATAGTTGCTAAGGGTAGTCGATTATTATTATCCATTCTTAGTATTTCAATTGATGACAACACGATAAATGGTACTAAAAATAGGTAGATTGATATCCTGTAAAGTAAAAATAAGTACATTTATATAAAATAATTTCTTTATAAATAGATAAATAATTTCTTTTCATACCATATAACACAGTGGACAATAAACTGCACAAAGCTCAATATTTTAATAATCATACTATTAGTTCTGTTATGACAAACTTTTAATAGTCTGGCAGCTTCCAATGTTCCAAGTGATAGATTAGACAGGCCAAGAAATACAAAACCTGCTTCTGTACAGCTGTACAATTTTAAATACTTTTAGTATTAAATTTTAAGTGATTAAGTCACTTTGATTACAGTCTAAAAATCTGTATTGATGTTCTTCAAAGTACAAAACAGTTATGATTAAGATAAAATAACTTGAATTACCCAAAACAGTATGTCGAAGCAAAAAAACCTAATACAGCTGCTTTTTTTATGGTACTTAATATTGGCCGCTCATCTAAATGATTTGTAAATGATGTATACACATTGTGCAGTAAACATGAATATAGTATGATAAATTTAAAATTTTTAGATGGATCTAAAGGTTCTGTAATTGTACAACGATTCATCATATGGCGAAAAGAATCTAGTAGCCAGTACATTAAAGATGAATCAGAAGAAGAAGGTTTAAATGTAGAAAAACATATAGGAACACTGACAAAACAGAAAATTCCACTAGTCAGCGATTGTAATAATACATTTACTTCTGGTACCTTGAATTTGTGTGATGAATACAATGAAATACATTTCTAGAACAAAAAATATGATTTTTAAGTAATACCTATAAATATTTCTATAAAAAATAAAATTGTTTACCTCAAAGAACCCAGTGATTCGTTTGAAAAGTAATAACCATATTATAAACATACTAGGTATTCCGATTCCAAACATAATAATATTATACTCATGAAATAGTAATGGAAACATGGTTAAAATTTAAAAGTGTTTGTTGTAATACAAAAACATAGGATACATACACAATCTAGGGTTAAAAAAAAATACAAAAGAGCAAACAAATAGTTTTATTAGAATACACGAAAAACGCACCCCAAAAGTTGACTTAAAGAAGTACAAATGCCAAAATGCCAAATAAAGCCTTTCAAAGTTCAAACGAATAACGACAAATAATCTTTATTAATCTTCAATATGATACGTTTAATAAAACTTAAAATTTGTTTGATAAGTGATAATATTATAATCTACTAACCACACATTACGTCATAACCACGATTATACCATTTTCGAAAAATCATGGAAAAATTTATACTGATCGATATAGATTAATAAATCTTAAAAAATTTATTTAAAACATTTATTTGTATAATTAATGTTTTTAAAAATTAATTTAAATTTAAAATACGTTTTTAAATTAATTTATGTAGAATTACATACATTTTTTTTATAAAATACGAATGAATCTAGTTTCACGGCTAAATATTCCAAGACTGTGCCGTATGCCGTTGCTAGGTTTGTATCTTCAAAGGTTATTACTTTTTCTTGCAGTATCACCGCGGATTAAACAAATTTCGGGATCTATATTTCCTTTTGTCTATTATTGCCTTATTGGCGTTTTTGCTCTATTCTTGTAATTTAAATTCTTATTTTGTGTACGTTTTGTATTTTCGTGTCAGCTCTCAGGTACGTAAAACTCAAGTATTATACCGGTTACCTACTCTTAATTCTATTTGACTGCTTTATGTTCGGCTATATATAAGTTATAAATACAATTAATACAAATAACATTCTAAATAATTACTTATCACAATATAAGAGACAAATCGTATATTTGTATCGCTACTTTGATCATTAATTTTCATAAGTAATATAAGAAATATTTGTTTCATAGTTTTAACACTATATTTTCATGTTGGGCGAATGGTTATTACATAAGTCATATTATACATAATATACCGGGTTCTTTGTTTAAGAAATTTACTTATTTGTTAATTGGGTTAACTTTGAGAAATTATTTCAAAATTCAACAAAATTGTTTATAAATATAGTAAAATTTAAAATAAATATATTGTAAGCATAAACTTAACCTCCATAAGCAAGTGTTTAAGTGTTAGTTTTTTTTGTTACTGAATGTTTAAAATCGGTATAATAGATATGGGGGTTTCAGCAGCTATAAAGGATGCTATTTTTTAATGTTATATAGTCCTTTGTCTTTTATTTTTCAATTTAAATATTGCCAAAAATCCATTCAGAATTGCTATAAATTGAATTTATTTAAAAATAAAAAGTCTAAATTCAAGATTAATAATATTAATGTGTATATTTAATACTTATGGTCATTTAATGGTCTCTTCAAAAAAAAATCACAGTATGTAAATTAGTGTGTGAAGTATATTTTTGTTTACGTATTTCAATTCTGTATATCATTTTTAACTTACCTATCTCCTTTTGATTTTATAAATTATAATTTCTTCAATATTGTATTGTGGAAATATGTAGATATGGAAGTTGATGAAGAAGATGTTGAAGCACCATCATCAAGTACCACCAGCCGTGGTGAAAAAAAAAGATTTGAAGTAAAGAAGTGGAATGCTGTGGCTTTGTGGGCTTGGGACATTGTTGTAGATAATTGTGCCATTTGCCGAAATCACATTATGGATTTGTGTATTGAATGTCAAGCCAATCAAGCATCTGCAACTAGTGAAGAGTGCACAGTTGCATGGGGTGTGTGCAACCATGCTTTTCATTTTCATTGCATATCACGTTGGTTGAAAACAAGACAAGTATGCCCACTTGATAATAGGGAATGGGAATTCCAGAAATATGGACATTAATGAAAATACAATTTTAATTAATATTTTTACATTATTTTTATGTCATCTAAACACTTATTAAAGACTTAGGCTATCAGTATAATTTTTAAGGCATTCCATTTGAATGTCAGAAATCAATTAAAAAATAAATATATTAGTTTGGCTAAAAATACTATAACTCAGTTCTATTTTATTATATTAAATCCTGTAAAATAAAATTTTCTCAGTAAATAGTGTTGTACTTTTTACTATACAAATAAAATTAATATTTAAATTAACTGTATTTTTATTTGTTAGTACTATTGTCTTGTGAGTAAATAGTGGTACTTAACTAATATTAAGTTAATATTTCACTAATACAATTGTAGATACATTCAGAATCTAAAATAATTGCATTTGTAACTCAATTATATTTTGTATAACATTAATTAAAACATGGGTTACAAAGTTGTATTATCATGGTTATTAGCTGTTATGCACTGTGTTTCTTTAGTAAATTTAAAAGTTTCACTTTTCCTTAGTTTGTGAGTAAGCATAGATGAATGAAGGTTGACAATAGAATGTAATTGAAAAATATCATCGATCAATTTTTGAATACAATTTTTTATTTTTTTATTTAATTTTTATTTAATTATTACGGGGGAAATAAGAACTACTGATCACTAATTCTTTTGACATTGCCATGTTAGTTAATTGTGTTTCGTTGTCATTACTAATTGCATGCAAATTGTCTCTGTCAATTGTTGGCCTATACATAATCTGTTCAATTTTGGCATTAAAATCTCTTAAAAATATTTATATACTGTGTCTAGGTTGTCTTTGATACATTTTTTCTAGATTCTCATTAAATTTGTCTTTCTTTTCTTCGGTTGGACCATAACAATATATTACTGCAATACGGAAATACTTGCCCTTTAAAAGTATATATACTGTCATTTACTGGTTCAAATATTTTTACATTGTTTATAATTACCACATGTATAATACCATGATGGTACAGTTGTTTATCTTTTTTTTTTAATTTATGCTATGATAGCAAAATTAGTTAAAAGCCAAATATTTATTATTCATATTTGTATGCACTACAAAATTAAATAATTCAATAATCTATATAAAAAAATAAATAAAATAAAACTAAGAAAATATTTAAGTATATGACATTGTGTGTTTTGGCAATTTGTTCATACGTAAGTGCCACATACTGTCAATTGGAATTTACAATTATGATTAACAAATAAGCAAGGTAAATATAAACTTTTATTGATTTCTTAAATGGAGAAAGAATAAAGGGACATTTTTAGGGTACTTAAAAATAAATAATATTATGTAACTTTATAAAATGATGATTTTTCAAAAACTATCAATAGAAAATTAAAACTTACAAGATGTAACAGATGATTTGAATGAAGAAATTATTTGGTAAGTATAATTCTAGATTGCAATATCGAAAACAGATCCTCCATTGCTGTTAGTGTAAACATAAAAAAATAAGTTTACGATATATACATATAATATTACACCCTGAAATATAGTAAAAAATTAAATCACTAACATTTTGTTTATTAAATTGTAATATTTTGCTAATTGGAAATAATAAATTATAAAAAAAATTTGATGAAAATCTTATCAAAATGCATAATATGGTTTAAATTGTTAAGAACAAGAACTTTGATTTAAATGTAAATATCATATGACCACTATTTTATAATTCACATATTAATAAACAACTCTGAAAATATAATAATTTAATGGAAATTTAAAGATTATTATTTAGATTTAAATAAGTATGAAATTAGTATTTAGGCTAAAAAATTACATAATTAAATAGATAAGAAGAAACTGAAAATAGCTATACTTATACATACAGTACCATAAGTACCTACTTGCATAAACTTATTTTAATTCTAGAATTTGATTAATTTAAGATTGTTTAAATTTAAAAAAATAAATATTGACAAGATTTCTTTTAGTATTATGTAGAGATAGGATACTATAATTATAACTTGTTACATAAAATTGTTATTATATGTATTATTTTTAAGCTGCTTGCAGATCTACACTATAATTTAGGTGTTATGCTATAAAATATTATATCTAAGAATAATTAATTTTTATTTAGACACCTCACATTATAAAAATGAGATTTTTGTTTATAATTGCTCACACTTGAATTTTATACCTACCTAATGATTTCTTTTGGTTAGTGGTTACCAAACATACCTTACACAAAAAAAGATCAATTATAAATAATACTTATTATTAGCATAATTTTAATATGCTTATCATGATATACATATATACATATTACCTGAGGGATTTAAATATTAGTTATATCATAGACAAGAATAATATACCTAGTGCATATCTATGAGTATATTATATCTATTAGGTAAAATACTGAGTGTAGTTAAGTTGAATGCATGATGTGTTTATTTTTGGTCCATGACAGATACCTAATAGATGGTGAGATGTTGTGTTATCTATATATGGAGGCTAACATTAAAAAATAAATTGAAGTTGTAAAGTCTGAAATAACGGTATAGTATGTAGGTATTAGGTTTTTACATTATTAAATAATTAGGAAGTGTGTGTAAAAATGATATATTTGGCTAGTGTTTATGTGCATAGACAGGTTATCTAATTTTCAATTGGTCATATATAAAAAAAAAAAATTGATACTAGGGACGGGTATCTTATTGTTATAGGTGGGATGTTGTGATTGTATGATACATAGTTATTTAATTTATATCTGTACGCAAAAATAAATTTATGCTAACAAAATGCTAGAGTTTAAACGTGTTTTGAAATTACTTTTAAGATTTTATTTTCTAATTTTTAGTCATAATCCAATCAAATTATTATGAAATATTATCTAAGTTACATAAGTAAATTGATTATGAATTTAAATAACAATAGTATGTGTTTGTAAAAGACAAAATAAATTGTTATATTTTAAACTTTTTGGTAGGTATTGGATAATAAAAATCCAATGTTATACCTAGTTTAACAAAAATTTGTTTATTGCATACATTTGTATTCAAAATGTATTTATATTTAGATAAATTATGACAAAATAAATAATGGAATATAAATCATGACAAAATGGTAATCAAAATTGTATTCCAAAACTGAAAATACCCAATTTTTCATTTTTTCATCTCTTCCTTAAAATAGAGGATGAGGGTTTTTTAACAATGGACTATTGTACTGTCACCCGTATTTTACTACACAGTACACTGTGATTAAAATTTCATTATAATATTATACCGACTATGGTAAAAAGAAGTTACCTGGTTGTAAAATTCCACCAAAAGAAAAATTATTTTTAAAATTATAATTGTAGCCCTCACTCTACAATTATATAATATGCTAGTTAAAATCTATAAAGAAGATATATATTTTATTTATAGATCTTGTATTCTTGAATACTATAATACCTATCTAGTATCTATCTAAAATCATGCCCACGATTTAGAGAAATTCTCAACAGTAGTTAATGTTTAATACTTAAATGTTAATCTGTAATCTATACCTATCACGAGTGTAGAGCGTTCAGCGTAGGTAGATACCTATTAGAGCATTTAAATTATTATTATAATTAGAGTATATTTTGGCCGTAATGTGTTATTTGGATTTCGTTTAAACTCTCAAAGTTTAAACATATAGTTAATACGTAGTATTATATGTATTATATTATATTAAACGTCTTTATTACTTACCTACAATCTACCTATCTATCGTTTTACATAATGACGAATTATTGTGTGACACACGAGGTATATTCTTGTTTCATGTGCCTAAAACCTATATAAAATGAGTAATGAAAATAAGAATTGAATTAACTGAAAACCAATTTAATAATGTGTGCTAAGTACTAATTTTAAATCCGAGAATATAGGTAACAACCATACTTATTATCCATATGGGAATTTGGTACAGGTTTCAATAATCTATTACGGTTTTTCATTCTAAAATAAGAGTAGTTTTACTTTTAAAACATATTTTCAAAATGATGAAGTGTGTGTGTAATTTATGCTGATTTGACATTTTTCCAATTTAAATATTAAATAATATAATAATGATACATTTTATATACCTACTTGATTAATGATTTATGATAAGAGAACGTCCAAAAATGGGATGGATAGATGGGATAATGCAGGACTTGGGTCTTGGAGTAACTAGGGATAAGGAACTTGGAAGAAAGAGTGAACAATGTGATGAGTGAAGGAAAATGGCGGTGCTGGCAAAAACTCTTGAAGAGTTGTGATACCGAGGAAGAAATAGGTATAATAAAAAAGCTGTCCTAGGATAATAGGGACGGGTGCAGCCACTGTTGTAGGTGGGACGTTGAGAAGGTAGGATATAGCTGGTCATTTAATGTAGGTATATCTGTACGCAACGATTAAACCATTGCTACCGAAAAACAATTCTAAGCGGAATTCAGTTGCTTTGTCAACAATATATAATACGTCATATTATGTTAAAATAATTACATACCTATACATTTTCATTAATATTTGTTTGATATTGATTTTATTTCATGTGCAGTATGTTAAATTTAATAGGTATGTGACAGGCCGTGTTTCCGTGAATGGTTCTTATAATTTTTCGTACCATTACTATTTACTAATTAGAACCACAGAGGCACAGAATAGATTAATTAAGAACCATGTACCGGCTGGTATAATCGTACCACGGACTAAGATATCATAGTCTGTGAATCGTGCCATATTATCTATATTCTATGACTCGTCGATATTATTATAAACTTATAGATTTATACCACGAATTTAAATTCTCTACAGGCTACCTATAGTTAATGTAATTCGTGGCTTATAGATATGATGACCAGATATAAAAATCTAAAAAAAAGTTCATTTTTAAATTTAAGTTCTATATTATATAAAAAAAAAAACTTCCTTGTAAGAATTGGTGAATGTATATACTATTTTACCCATGTTGGCTATAGACCATCTCCATCTATATACTTTTTTTTTTATCTAATCAGATAAAAAAAAATCTATTATTATTATTTTTATTATTAACTAAAAAAAAAACTTTATTTTAAATCATAATGTCAACTCATTTGGTTTGTATTTTTATGATGAAAATATGTTGAAATTTAAGAAATTTTAAGTAAACTTAAAGTATACATGTATAACTTAGAGGTATACATATTTAAATAAATACAAAACTTTATTAATATGTTTCTAGTGGTTATGATGTTAACAATATTTTCTTTCGTCCAACCATTGTCAGTAACTTGCAAACGTTTCTAATGTATTAGATCAAACCATAAAATATTAAAATATAAATGAATAATCAAACTATACAAAATCATAAACAAATGTTACCCTATATTTTCAAAAAAAAGAGTACAATATCATGTACTTAATATTATTATTGAGGACATAGGACAATGCATAAAAAAAGAGTACTGTCCTACGAAAACGAGTACTTCTGTTCACCATACTTATAGATGTATAAGCTGTATAATATTAAGTATGCGGTCTAAATATGGGTTATATCATAGACAGTGGCGTACATAGGGAGGAGGTTAGAGAATAAGGGTTGTCTCCCCCATTGACTTAAATTAATACAAAACAAATATGAGTAATTTAATATCGAAATGTATTTATTTCAGCCAAGTAACGAGGAAAAGTTTTTTATAAGTACCAATACGATAAGTATTTTAATTTTTAAAAAATGATCACCAACACTACATTAAGAATGAATTGCTTATGTAGTCATATGCCAACTGGATAGCTCGATATGTCTAGAGTGCCTCTAGATATGTCTACAGTGATATCACTGCTAAGAGTAAATACCGTGATATCAGATAGAAAACCAATTTACTTGATAAGGACGTGATTGAGATAATTGGGTGGGCTCCGTTGAGTTTTGATGGCTAAGAATCCCAATCCCTTCCCAATTTGCGACTTTAATACCTATCTACCTGAAATAATACGTTTTGGTTTGCGTAGATCGAAATTAAATAGGGACTAAAAATTTGTATCCTAAATAAACTTGCTACATAGTAAATTAAAATATCAATGGTACTATTCTAGATTTTAAAATCAGCACGACAATTTAGCGAATATTTCGATTTGTTTTAAGTATATTTTAGTAAAGTATAATAATATAGTACAGTAGTGAAAAATGAAAAAGTATTAATGTTAGTTGGCACGATAAAGTTTTTCAGACAGATGGCGGCACCCGGGAACAACTTGCGAATTCGACATGGTTGAATAGTGAAATGCTTACCATCTGGCAGCCCTGTTGTAAATAAGTATTCCGGTAACTACAACACTAAAAACTACTACCTACCTACATTACTATATTATTATAGTAAATTTCGGTTTTAGTTTTAGTTATCAATAAAGAGCCGGAAGTTTCGGTCTCCGTTATTGTGCTCAGTGTTAGTTAGATAGTGTTGTGCGTGGTCGTTCTGTTCGTCTGCTGAACTGCCGGTTTTTCTATAGATCTTATTGTATTTTTTTTTTTGTAATATTATTATTATTAATACGCCACAACAATTGTGTACTTATTTTTTTGGCGTACATAAGTATTATTTTCTGGACAAGAAAGTAATAATTAGGAAAACATTTAATTTATTGTGCAATGGGTTTATTAACCGAAGGGCAACCACTCACTTGGGATGAGACCAAACAATTGGCTGATCATGTAAGACAACATGGAATCATTCAGTTTGTGAATCTATACCATCAGTTACTTGACCGTAAAGGAGATGTTCTGAAATGGGGAGACGAGGTAAATTAATACACATTTTGATTTTTCATTACTTAAAGTCTACATAAATATATAATACTATTTGTATGTTTTGGTTGTTTGTTATACATTTCCAGGTCGAATACATAATCGTTAAATTTGACCATTTGAATAAGACTGCAAAAGTTAGACTTTGTGCACAAGAGGTATTAGATCAACTCAATGAAAAAGAAGCAAATGACCCAGAGTAAGTGTAATTGATTGAATAAAATATTGATTCTCCATAAGAATACAAATACCCATTCTTAATGTTAAGTATGTTAGTAGGTAACACATAAATATTATTGATTTAAATAGCCATTCAATTATTGAATATGGTAAATAACTACTTATACCTTGACTCATATTTAGATTTGATGCCAATAAAAACTTATTTTTTATTAATTTTCATTGAAACCCATAATTTACTTTTCTCTTGGCATTTGTTGTAGGTAGTGCAATTTTTTTAGTAATAAAAATGTTGAAAAAATTATATTTATAAATATAAAAAGACGGACATAGCTTGAATGATGGAGGGGGCCACTATTTTAGGTGAGTAGTTGGAAAGGTAGAATATAGAGGGAAGTTCAATTTATATCTAGACAATGGTAAACCATTGTTAACGAAAAGCGATTCGGAGCAAATTTATTTTTACTTTTCCAGTTTTTCTTATATTTTTTCTAATTGTTACGAAAACTGCTTGGAAAATTAAAAAATTATTTCATTTTAGTTATCACCCTGATAAAATTTCTTCTCAGAAAAGGTTCTTAGTTCATTTGAAAATATGAGCAAGATTTCTGGTATAAAAATGTTCATAGATTAAAAAAAATATGTATGTACATAGTAAAACCAATACATTCCTAACTATGCTCCGAATCTTAAATGTAGGTACTTAACCAGATATAAATATCTATATAATATTTAAACATATTTATGTTTTTGTTCGGTTTTTTTTTTTTGGTGTTTGAGGTAGAAAACTTAAACTAAAATTGATAACATAAATAATTGATTGACTTTCATCTTTGTTTTAAAGGCTTAATTTATGTAAATGTTTGATAAATATTTTTATTAACTGTCTATGTACAATATATATAAAATGTGTTTTTAGTTACAGTGATTTAACCAAGTTTAAATTAATATAACAATATACACAAGTTTTATTTATACATCATAATTAAATATATCTAAGTATTGTAACATCTTTAATTTAAAATTTATTTAAAAAATTAATTATTTACTTGTGTTCAAATCTTTAAATTATAAATCTATCAATAATTTTATAATGTAGGTTTGAATTTTATTATACTTTTAGACAGTCATCATAGTTATAAAATAACTTTTTACCTATGATTAATGTACTATTCAATATTACCAACAATTAGTTAATTAATTTGAACAAATATGTAGACATAAGGTTTAGAAATATAAATTAAATTTAAGTACACAATTGAATTATTTAGATATATATGATACTAAAAATTGTATAAAACTTAGCAAATGAAGTAAGTAAGTTATATATCAATTAGTTTGAGATACAAATGTTGTATAATATTACGTCTAGAGTGATAAAAATAATTCTTAAAAGAAAGTTACTATCATATTAAATTAAATGAAAAGAAATCTGTCTTATATTAATGTATTATATGTATGTAGCCAAATAACAAAAAAATCCCATATTTGTTTATAATTTATTATGATCAATAATTGTATTCTGGTTTTGAACTCCCACAAATTTATTTTATTTTAACAGTTCGAAATGTGTTCCATAACGTAGAAGTTTATTTTCATATTTGATGGTGGTATTTATTTATTGTGACTAATATATACTTACTTATTTATAATTAAATTGGTATAAGTATAAATTCCCTTATAATAAGATAATAAAGATTTTTTTTTTTAATTACAATTAGTTAGTCATAATTATAACTAAAATAAAATCTAGTAAATGTGATAATAAACAAATTGAATTTTACTGAATAAATAAACTTGTCGAGATAACCTTTGTGATAAATTAATTACATGAAATAGGAAAATGCTATTAAAACAAGTTAATTACGTTGATAATTATGCTTTGGACTGATATTCATAAAAATATGTGTAGGTACCTTTTGTTATGCTTTTTGATATTTTATTATTACTTAATTCTTGAGTTAATTTTAAAAGTTTGATTTCAATATGATCAAAAATGCATGCCATTTTTTACTGTCAATATAGTTAAATAAAAAAAGTATTGTATTTATTTATTTATGTTATTTATTAATGGACATAAGACCAAATTCATTGATAAATCATATAATAATGAACACTTTGATAGTATCTTAAGATTAAGTAATAACTGAAAGAATATAAACAAATTACATTAAAGTAACTTAAAATTCACATTTACAATTAACATTATTAATTAGGTTTTCCATTATATAAATTAGTAAAGAACCCTATAAAGAAAAGAGAAAAACAAAAAATTATCTTAACTACATGTAAATAATTTTTCATTTGAGAATGTATAACCGGTAGATTGTATTAAATCAATAGGAGAACATACTAAATATTGTTTAGAACGTTGTGGGACATAAAAGAGATTCTTGTTACGTATATTGTAATGGTTTGTTTTAAAGTTTATTAGACTTAAGAAGAAGAAATTATCAATCTCATTATTTAAAAGTTTTTCTAGGAACATGGCGTAATAATTAAATCTTTCAAGGTTTTTAAATTTAATATTTGAAAAATACTCTCATATCCAGAATACAGTTGTCTGGTAATATTGCATTTATAAGTTACATAGTGAAGAACTTTATTTTAAATGGATTCAATTTGGTTGAGTATTGGTTTCCCAAATTAGACTAGTGTACTCTAGATGTGATCTAATAAGAGAGGAATAGACATTTGAATGTGATAGGATTATTGAACTGAAAACAGATCTATTTAACTGTACCAAAAATCGCTAGATATTTTTTTGGTAATTCCTAATAAATGTAAATTAAATAAAAGTTTAGAATCAAAAATGATACCAAGGTCTGTTATCTGAAGAGCTCGATATAAATTATAAGAATCTGAATTATAATTAAATGTTATTAGACTACGTTTTTTGAAAGTTTAAATTTAATTTCAGTTATTCGTTTATTTCTTTATTTCTTTTTTTTTTTTATAAATTATGAATTGTTTAGTGACGTCAATTATCATTTACTTTGGAGTACTCTTAATTAAAATTTCATCCTAATCATTGATTTTACCTCTTACAAGGAGTATTATATTTTAAAGTAGGTATCTATGTATATTTATTTATTTTGTAAATATTTGTTTTTGTATGTGTTTTTAATTTTTCTCTAATGTAAGTACATGTAAGTTATAATGTTTTTATTCAGAAATTTGAATAGTAAAAATGTATAGAATGTCTTGAAGACTTTATTTTGTTACAATATAAACTTCATTAGAGCTTATATTATGTATTGCACTTAGATATTTTTATTTTTTTGATTATTATTTGAATTGTGAAGAAAATTGTATCATTAAAAATAATGTGCATAGTGTTAATACATAAATAAGATGTATGAAATTGTATTTAATAGATCATTATCAATTTATTGATAAAGGTATTGATTATTCTAGTATAGAATATGCGAGTGCTTTTATTTTATTTTATCTACTACTTATATAAATTTTTTAGATTATAGTTCTAATAGACTAAATTATCTTGTGAAAAAAGGTTGGTTTTCTCTATTAATAATGAAAAAAAAAAAATAAGTACAATTTGTTTAAATGTATATTAAACTAATATGGTAATAATCAAATAATAACAATAATAAAAAATAAAAAAAACAAGTAATAATCATTAGTTAGTTTACTGGTAGGTATTCTATACATAATATAACCTTCAAATCATACCTATTAATAAGAAGAGTTGTTTTTAAATTTTTAACTAGTAGGAAACATTTTTTCTATTTGACAATTTAAGCTTAAAGAGAAGTTGAATAAAAATACACAACAAATATTGGTATGTAATTAGAGCACCGTATTGTCATGTCGACACAAATTCATTGGTTAGGTCAATGAAACTAATCATCATTAATCATTTATCTATTCAAATATTGATTTCAATTGAACCTATTATACTTAGAATACCTATGTTATTTTGTGTACATTAGGTTGTTTTTTTTTGATCATATTATGATTAATTTTTTTTAATCGATTTTATGCAATTTTTCTAGAGTAACGAATTAAGAATTTTAGGAAAAATAACTATACAAGATTTGTCCACTTTTTAAGTCGTTAGGTGAAAAACGGATTACTTGCACTATTGTAAATGCATACTTTTCTATGAAAATATTGTTTAAATATTATGTAGGTTATCTACCTACATACTTTTTATTACCTCGTTATATTTCCGAGACGGTTATCCACCGGTCTTTAAAACATTGTTATTAAATTAATGGACGAAAATTGACTATTATTTTTTTACATTAGCTTCTTGAATAGAATCCGTGAACAATAACTTATAATGTTATACATAGTATTAAATAACGAAAAGTTGACATTTTTGTATACGAAATAATATGAAACGAAATAGATATTATAACGTCGTAGTTGCATATACGATGTACGGTATAGTAAATCTAAGTAAGGTCACGACTCACGAGTATAATATATTATTATTAATAAAACAGTGCTACACCTTGAAAAATCATTTACATAGTCATTAATTCAATTATTTTCTTCGTTTATCGCCCATATCTGCTGTACCTACATGTACTGACGAGAATTATAATATTCAGGCTTGTACCTATAAATTGGATTTGGACTAGTTAAAAATAATGTATAATATGTTATTAGTATTTTTAGAAATATGACTTTATACTAAATATTCTCGACGAACATGTAATGACAATAAAAATATTAATGTATTTAATAGGTATACCTAGATAAATGATTTTTTAAGATATGTAATAATTATTAACTCTATCTATTTGTTTATGATTCTGAGTGTAGCTAGGAATGCATTGGTTTTACTATGATGTGTGTGTTATTTTTTTTTTATTACGATTTGCTTCCTTCTGTCTGTAAACCACTTTTCAACCAGAGCTCTTATTTCGTTCTAAACAATTACAGGAGATTTTTTATGTTGTGTTCAGTATTTAGTTGTTAAGTAAGTCATTTTTTGATTTCCCAAGCAGTTTTTATAATAATCGGGTAAAATTGGGAAAAGATGTAGAAAGAATAGAAAAGTTTACGAAAATAACGGTTGCATTATTTTCAATTTTGTTTTTTTGTTGTAATTCTGTTAAAAACTTTTAATTTTTACAGAAAATTTATAATGGCCTTTTATAGATGTGATACATTTTTAAAAATATTTTGGTAATGTTTGAGCTAGCTGTTTGTACCTTATGAGTTTACAATTGTTTGGCCAAACAGAAATTTTTGAAAATTAAACATTATGTTAATTATAAGTTACTTAGTAGTAAAAAAAAAAGAAAATTAAACGTAATGTAGTAGTTTTTTTTAAAGTGTTTTAAGATCAAATTATGAAGAAAATCATACAAATTACACCATTTAAAAACCTGTTTAACAGAACTTTACTCAGAATCGTTTTTCGTTAGCTGTGGTTTATCGTTGTTTATAAATAATATTAATTAAATAAATAACGCATCTTCCAATTTCCCATCTATAATAGTCCAATGTCCTATGCAATATTTTGCCATTCCATGAATTAGGAAATTCACTTGCCCATTTCATAAATTGAACAAATTTACCTCTGGGGTATAAAATATACAGGGTATCTCACGAAGATATAGGTACTTATTACGATATTTCAGAAAGTATTAACTTTATTCGGAATTTTTTTGTTTTGATAACTTAAGAAACAAGCAGTTCTAAAATGTTACATCACCATAATTTTTTGTCGCCTTATATTTTGGAAGTTGAAATGACTTCCCAATATTGTCTTTCAAACGACAACTTATATAAAACAAATGTCATGAATAGATATAGTGTTAGTTTAAATATACTTTGGTTTTAAATTTTGATTTCCATCAACCCATTTGAAGAGATTTTTCTTTTTTATGTGTGGGTGGGGGGAGAGTGTTGGAACATTATTCAAACGACGCATGTCATGCTGCCATACAATATATATAAATATTGTATTATATATAACTATATAAGAAAAAAAAGATGGACATACTTCACACGATGTGCAGTTCTCTGTTGTAGGTGAAAAGTTGGAAAGGTAGGATAAAGAGCGAAATTTAATTTATATCTATACGTAACGATAAACCATTGCTAACGAAAAGCGATTCAAAGCGAAGTTTTTTTGATACATGTTGGTAAATTTTCTAAAGCGAAAACCGTTTAGAAAATTAAAAATTGGCATCCTTGAAATACTACACAGATAAAATTTCTCTCTCTGAAAAGGTACTACATTTGAAAATCGCAGCAAGATTTCTGATATAAAAGTTGTTCACAGATATATATGAAAAAAAATTATATTAAAACCAACATTCTTCACTACGAGCTACGCTCCGAATCTAAAAACAACTAATAATAATAATATGCAGTTAGTGCAGATTGCGTTTAAGGTGTTTGTTTGGTTTACGTCTACTTTAAAATTCGTAGCGGTTAGGTTAGAAAAAAAACCATTTCTTTTTTTTACAAACGTGGTCGGTATATACCTAATACAAATTCGCTCGAATAATAATTATCGTTCCGGAATCCGAATTAATGTGCTGTTATTCGCTATAATCGTACTTTGAGTGTTAAATAATGCTAATTTCATTTAATGTAATCGTTTTCGAATACAATTAGATAATATTACGCATCAACAGGTCAGTTGGTAGGTCGATTTTGTCTGCGTTTATTTTACGGTTCAGTGCAGTGTATAAGACAACCGCGGTCCAGTTTAATCTATATTATGTATAAGTTTGATTAATCAGAAACGTGAATCTTGATTATTCTGACCTCGCATATCTTTTATCTGCTCTTACATCTGTAATCTTACATAGTTCAACAAAATATACAATTCATTATAATGTATCAATGATTATTTAGACTCTCTTGACTCTCTATATCGTCATTATTACCCCGCGAGTGGTGACGAAATTTAAAATTTTATAAATTAAAGGCGCGCCTTCACAAGTAAAAACTGTAGTTAAAGTTAAAGATATAATATAATCCGATCGGGTCCGGTTTATTTTATTGACGTTATTGTTTTACTGCCAAAAATGTTGCTCCGAATTTCAAGCGTAGTACCTATCTTTTCGGAATGAAAATTGTATCTTATTTGTGTATCGAGCAATAGTTTTTCGATTTTAAAAACATTATGCGGCTTTTTTTTTTAGGCATTTGACATTTCTACTTTTTTTATTATTTGACTTAATGTAGATAAATAATTGTGGCCGAACAGAAATACTTGAAAAATTTAATTTGAAGTTCAGTAAAAGTTGTATATAACGATTGAAAAGAAAAGTCTGTAATGTAGTACTTTTTCTTAATATACGCGTTTAAGTTAAATTTTGGCGAAAATCGTAAATATCATGGAATTTTACGTGTTCTTTTTCGATTTAATTAAATACAATTTTAGCCATGGCTAAAATGTTTGAAAATTTAACACAATGTTCATTATATTTTTATTTGTTTGGGGAAAAATAGTTGTATGTAACGTAGTGATTATTTCAGAAGTTTATTATTGGTTAAAATTTTAAAGAAAATCGTAAAAGTCACGGTATTTTAAAACATATTTAACCGAATTTTGCCCAGAATCGTATTTCTTTTACAGATATTTACAGATATAAATCAAATAACTTTATGTATCCTACATGCCCAACTTCTCACGTACAACAGTGGAATGCCCTACCTTAGTATCGGCTTTTTTTACTAATCAAATTTGATATTATCAACATAGATTGATTGATAATACACGTGAAGTCAGCGTAACCACCAACCCCAAACAGCCCATCGGTCTAGAGAGATGTATAGTCTCTAAGATATATGATATAATATGTTAGATATATATCTTTCATGCCCCCATGGTCAGTCCGCTATTGTAATAAAGCACCACTGACAAAAACCGAAGTTGTCTAGTACGTTATTACTTTATTAGTCATTATGTATCACATTACCTTAACATTTTATAGAATTAGTAATGCTTTTATATTTAAATAAGTATATCGTATATATCTAACAAACAGAAATAACATTGAATCATGATTCAATGAATCATTGACCAATCGTGGCTTTAATGAAAATCACGTTTCACGACTAGATAGCTTCGAAAACACGTTTTCTCTGGCTAAATAATAAATTAGTTTGTGCTTGCTCATAATGCATAGGTAATTATTTTTTTATCAGATGTTCAAATAAGAAAATTACGTTTATCTCTTTTTGCAAACGTATTAGTCTATCTGGTTAATTAGTCATTGCGTTATTTTTAATATTATATTGCGTTATCAATGGAAATAATATATTTGTTCCATTCATTTAGCTATGCATTTTAATTTGATAAGGATAACGTTTTTTATGTAACATATATATATGTATACCTATTCGAAATAATTATTTATTACTATGACGACTAATTTTGTGAATTTCGAAACACTAGGAAGCTATAAGTATAGAGGGGAATGGGGAATACTAGTCACCTAGGCAAGAATTGTAATTAAAAATAATATCGATTTGCTAAATTCACTAATACTTGCGAAATGACTGAATAATGTAATTTAATTACTAGTTGTAATAACTAATAACGTATAATATATAAATAATAATTAGACATTTAAATATTTAATTAAAAAAAACATTGATAAGGTTTGATTAGGTTTCAACAAAAACGCGTTTATATGTCCATGCGATAAACTGTTTAAACGGTTTTAATTTCTGAAACTACCCAATGGGAGTGTTTTAGTTTTGAAAACGATTAGATGTTTTTAAACCGGTTTTGAAGTGATTACATGATAAGAATACGTTTTAATTTCATCATAAACGTACTTAGTGACATGTTTTACCCACTGATCGGTATTCCCCCATTCTCTCTTACTTGGAAATAAAAGCCTAATAATGCTAATAGGTGTGTTAAGCTGCTTACACACGGAGCGTCAGTGGTCGCGATCGGGCGGTTTGAATGGATAAACTGCTACCACTGGTTGCTTACACACGGAGCGGTTCGTAAAAACTGTTTTCCTTGATAAGGTTTTCTATTTTAATATACAGTGTATATTAGGTACATTAGATGGACGGGATTTTAGATGATGTTGAAGCCATAGTTATAGCATATTCGCTGTATATACGTCACTAATTAAAAAAAGTAAATATTATTAAAAGACGATATTGGGTACACCCAATTGATTTAAAAAGGTATCAAGAAGGATAATTTATTCTAAATTTTATGGTATTGCCAGCATACCCCGAAGAGTTTTTTAAAATAGTTTGTTCGTAGGTAATTGTAAATAATCGAATTGCGTGTCAATAAAATAAAGTGGCGTATCGATAAGCGCGTGAATGATAAAGACAGAAACAAAACTGTAGAACCGCCGCGGTTAGAACACTACGCGAGTATGGGCTTATTGAGAATACACAGTTGTCGACCGTTTGAAAATCAAAGACGCTTATCGACTGTTTTATTTTTGGCCACTTAGTACAACTTACAATGAACCTCCTGTTTTTAAGAATTTCTGTTTTGTCAAACAATTATATCTACATAGTATCTACTAAATAAAAACTTCGTAAAAAACTCGTAAAATTGAAGTACCAATTATGGCTCGAAAAATCGTTTTTAAAATTTGACCACGTCTAGTAAAGGCAAATATAAGTTTGCTATCAACATTTCAAGTCTACGATATTTTAAACTGAATTATGATAAAAACAAAATTGAAAACCCTTGGAAAATCAAAAAATGATCTCCCGAGTACACCAATTAGATCAAAAATGCAATAAAAAAGGTGTCTTGTCATTTTTCGATTGAATGTTCACCTAACCTAATAAAAAATGAAAATGAGAAGTTAATACCTACACCAAAATTTATTAAATCTTTTAAAAGTAGTTTAAAAAGTACCCCTTGGATCTTTTATACCAAAGAATGGTGGCTTTTACAAGGATGTAAAACTTACGAATAAGTGTGGTTGAATACAATTGAGAGAAGTTTCATATGTTTTATGTGGCATGAGGATTTCATTGAGACTAAAATTTAAGTTTTACAGGAGTGCCTTGAGACATATGAGACAGAGTGCGTATGTTATGTGGTTGGAAGTGTTGGGTGCTAGACAGTAAAATAGAACAAAGAATGATTGTAGGAAATGCTCAGGTGGATAAGTGAAGATAGGATAAGGAATAAGTACATACAAGATAGCATTGGGGAAATTTTCGATAGAAGACAAAATGAGAAGGAATTAAACTGACATGGTTTAGGTATGTCATTAGGAGAGAGTTATCTGAAGCAGTAAGAATTTTAATGAAAATACAGTTTTTAAAATAGACGCAAAAGGAAAGAGGGGGAGAAGAAGATCGAAAAGGAGTTAGTTGGATGCGATTGAGAATAATATTAGAACGTCGTGGAGGATTGGGTCTTGTGGAAATTTAGGATGAGGGTGGCTAACTCCAAATAGTCAGAAAAAAGGTAAAGTAGAAAAAGAAAAAAAAGTGTTTAAAAAAAAAAAATTATTTAAAATCTAAAATTAACCCAATAGGAAAACAAAAATGATTTAAATAGTATACGTTTATTCTTTATACAGGTATATGTTTTATGAATTATTGTAATAATTAATGCTATTTTTGTCATGCATACATTTTAAGGGAAGTGACTATCACAAACGGAAGCAGGTGTATAAATAAGGCGGAATTGCTTGTATCTACGATCTTGTTTCATTATCTAATTAAATCTAAATATGTTGGTAGCTACCCAACAGTACTGGCTTCCAGCAGATCCATCGTTTTGTGGAATATCGGAAGAAAATGTTATGAAACAAAAATTACATTCGAACATCACCGACGATTTAATATGTGATAATAATACACCGAAAATCGTTAATTTCCGTGATAAACATGTATAATATTAAATAGAATTTTTATTTAAATACGATTATCGACTGTTTATCAACATATCAATATAACTCCACCGAAATTATTGCTGGGTTATGTTACAAAATTATGTTACGATCTCAGTTGTCGAGCATTTAAGTACCTATAGTATAATTGATTTGATCAATTGTATAGTCTTTAAGATATTCCTTTAAGCTCTTCCGACAGACCTAATCTAACCGTATGACAAAAAAAATTCTTGGCAAATCTTGTACAAAATAAATTCATTCCAGAGTACCGACTACACACGTTCGTGTGCGTCGTATTGTATTTTAGGATCGTGTCTGCAAAGTTATGTTCGCGTTTTTACATATACATAATTTCTGCAATAGTTTTGAATCGATAAAATGTTTGACCGGCTATTATTTCTGACACCGCCGCCGCCGTTGTTGGCATCCAAGGACGTCTAGTTTTCACTATGTATATTACCTTTACTGTATTCAAAAATATTTTATTTATTAATGTATTATTTATTTTGTCGTTGATTTATCGGTTTTTATCTTGGTTACAACGTGTTTAGCGACAGTAATATTGTATGTAGGTACATAAATGATTGTATTTAATGTATAAAATTATTTTATTTATGACCTATTGTTGTATTTTTGTGTAGTACTCTAAATATTTTGAACACAGATCGCATATAGATGTAAGTCGTGTATGAAAACCATATCGTCGTTGGTACTCAAAAAATTCAATAATTGCTAATATAAACATAAAACTAGTACTCACCCATTTATATTATATACTTCTTTCCCCCCCCCCTCAAAAAAAAACGATTTAATTTTTATAACAATCCAATTTTAGATGAGGTTCATTGTAAGTTGTATTTAGTAGTAAAAAAAAAAAGAAGGTAAGCGTAATATTTTAGGTTAAATTTTAACGAAAATTATAAAAATTATAGAATTTCTAAACATATATAACCGAACTTCGCTCAGAATCGGTTTTTCGTTATTTTGGTTACATTGGTTTATTGTTGTTTATATTATAGCTATAAATTAAATAATTGTATGTATCCTACAAAATCCTACCTTCTCAACTTCTCACCTATAACCGTGGCAAACCCATATTAAATGTGACAATTAAAAAGCTTAACACGTTCTAAATCTTAGTCTAAATCGATACATCTTATTATCTATATTACGACAGGATAATATTAATTATTATAATGGTTTGTATAATAATTGTAATATAAGTATATCAATAAACAGATAATAAAATAACAATATAGATATCTAAAAAAAACCAATTATAATTTACAATGTGACGTGTCCGATTTGCCCGACCGTCAAGTGCGTTATTGCCGTTGTTTTATAATTGTTATGGAAAAGTACACAAAACCTAATGGTCATGTTGCGACGAGACCGCGGAACTACTTACTACCCATCACGATTTTGTGACTTAACACCTGAATTTTGTCTTGTGGGGGTTTGTGAGGATACACTGGTCTATCGGAACAAACTTCGAAATTTGGCGAAACTCAAATGAGAAATTCGATGCGTCATATGAACGGTTTTGATAGGAAAATGTGGAGCGAGTGGTGATAAATTTTATGGACCGTATAATCGTTAGTATGTGGCTACGTGGCTACGTGCTAATAAGGCAGGTCATATTATACTCGATGTTGTTTTTCACGTTTAAACCTCAGGACCACCTAATAAACAGTATATGTTTTTGTCTCTGGAAAAATAAAAATAAAAATATGAAATGAAATCACCTTACGGCTGTATCATAAGGCCCGCGAAATATTTATTTTATTTTTACATAAATGTATTAATTTTTTTCTAGTAACGTCAAGTCTTTGTGGAGGCCCGAGTACGGTGCTTATATGATCGAGGGCACGCCTGGAAAACCCTATGGCGGCCTGTTGGCTCATTTCAACATAGTCGAAGCCAATATGCGGTATCGCCGAGAAGAAGCGCAGCGGTTATTGGGCCCGGATGAAGTGCTAATGACCATTACGAATTTCCCTAGGTGGGTAGGATTTATATTCGAAGTCTGAATTATTATACTCGCCATATTTTATTAAAACACGGTCGGACCCATGTATATAATAAATCTATATATATATATATATATATATATATATATATATATATATATATAAATATGTATATACGTATATATATACACATACATGTATACATTTATATGAATCTACAAATACGATGAAAACTATTATTATTGTGCGTGCTGCACGACACATTCCGGGTGCGTCGGCGCCAGTGTCGGTGGGTGGAGAAATTTCGCGGGAGGCGCTCATTAGAGTCAGTCTCCCCTCCGTTCCCCGTAGCCGATGATCGGCGGAGACTTACGAAATATATTATTATCATTTTGTTTGAGAATTGTCCTCTATAGTTGTTAATATTCATCCCGGATTTCTTCGTCTATAATACACCACGTGCCTTCGTACATCCCTTCCACCAAACGAAACCGTCGTCTTATCGTGTCTTCTTCTCTCGGCACGGCCACCATATAATGTGCCCAATAAACGGTATGTCGCAATATTACGTGTGTAAAGTATAATATAATATTGTTCGGGTTAGGTAATATTGATGAAAAGTTTTTTGTCGGTGAATTTGCGGGGTTGTGGTGGAATACGGGTGTGGAGAATGTGAGAGACGTTAGAAAAGGCTATGCACTTCGGTGTTTTGGGATTGTAGTTTCAGATCGCCCAGACAGATATAACAAAATATGCACGAATGGGACGCATTTGTGTACGCAGGCTTGGATGTCCGGAATTCACGTGGCCCGTTGACGAACCGACACCCAAAGCCGGCGTTTCGCGTTCGTTGTTCATACCGGACTCGGCGATCTTTAATGGGCATCCGCGGTTCGCCACCCTAACCAGGAACATACGGCAGAGGAGAGGGGAACGAGTAGCCATAAACATTCCGAGTAAATATTTTAACACTTTTTGTTTTTCTCTTTAGATACCTACTCGTAATATTATTGTATAGGTTAAATTTAACAAACGACCAGAGAGAAAGTAACAGGTTTTTTTTTAGTATTATAAAAACGATTATTGGCATGTTATACAAAAATTATCTTGGTGGTCATAGTCGTCCTATATAAAAAAAAAAAAAAAAAAATCAAAAAATTAAATTTTTGTATTCAGAGTACAAAGTTCAAGTATTGTAATCCTGCACATTATACAATATAGAGATCGAATTTTGAACATTTCGCGCAATTTTTGGCTGGAATGTTATGTTTGACTAAAATATAGTTACCAGAAAAAAAAAAATGAACAAATACCCCCTTTTCACACTCAACAAGAGTAAAATCGAAATAAACGAGTTTGTTTTATTTTCATACATTACCGTGTTTTACGGCGGTTTTATTTTTGCATAATAATATGTTAAAAATATGAACAAATCGTTTCGCGAAATTTGTTTCTTCGTCTCTATTTGTGGTCATAATCGTCCAAATAGTTTGGAAACCGGATTTACGTGGTTATTTTTTTTTTTTATTTATTTAGCACACGAGATTCATGTTTATATTATCATTATAATAGTATTGACAATGTACTCGACGTAATTTTTCCCATTCTCGATGATACGGAATGTTGCCGTTCGCCGTGAATTATTTATCTTCGGCGGATTCGTACTGGTTGTAAATTACCATTTTAACAAAGCCACATGTGATCGGCGAATGCGCACACAGTATAAAATGCAGTGTGTTTCAAAACGATTCGTCCGATTTCGGTGGGCTATAGACACGGTTGGGTAGTATCTGAAATACGTAACTATCGTAAATACAATTGTATCTTATATCGCGATACAGTACTGAAAAGTATCGAGTATCTTGTTTTAAAATATTGAAATCAATGTATCATGTATCGAGTATCTAGATATTCACTTTGAAGTATTTCGCCCATTGGCAATCTGGGTAATATTTTCCTTTGACCTTCACCGCATTTTTAAGATAGTGTATGCGTGAACAGTTTTATTAATATTTCAATTTTAATATACTGAATACCTACATAGTATTTAAATACATAAAATGTAAATATTGCGTGTCTTGTATTGAAATACTTGTTACATACTTAGTTATTCATTTTCAAGTATCTTGCCCATCCCTACTATAAATCTCGAACACGTAGTTTGTAGTGAATGAATTACCGACCGTCTGATAGGGAATTTTCGTGTATTGCATTGAAGAATACATTAGAAGTGTTGTTAACGTTCCTTTTAAAAAGCAATTCGTTACCATTCCTCGTTCCTATTGCAAAAAAAGAACTCTTCCCAGTTCCTCGTTTCTTAAAAAAAAAAAAACTTTCTTTATTTAAGCTTCCTTTTTGATGAGCGAATTTTTTCTCCCTGAATGTGTTTTTAAACACTTTTCAAAGAAGACAAAAGAATTACAATATTTACTTTTCTGTTCTTAAAAATAAGGAAGTAATTCCTTAATTCGTTCTTCTAAAAAAGAATCAATTCCAGGAATCACTCCTTTAGGAACGCGTTTCTTAATAACACTGCAAATTGGTCTCTGTATTAAAGTCTACAGATTTAGAGAGTTACTATTCATCGACTCCATCGATCGTCGTCGTGCTCACGACGCGACCCTGACGAAAATTCAACCTTAACAGGAAAGTCGTATTATAAACGTTATCGACTTGATTACGGTCCACATACTTCGACGGATTTACGAGGATATTTAATGTAAAATATCTTCGTAAATCCGTCCAACAAGAAGGTATTAAACTTATCGTAACTTATAATCATTCAAATTTTACAATAAATATTATTATGATAATGATTATAATATTATATTTTTTATTATCTGATGAAATATTTTGAAAAGCCCCGTAAAACGTTTCCTGTCCGTGTGACCTTGTACCACCGCTGTCGTGGTTCTATCGAATGGTTTGACCCATCCGCCTGCCATGAAACAATATTATTATGATTGAATTTGGTACCTATGACCTACATTACAACGGGCGAAACGAGTTTTATAATTTTTAATTTTATTATGTTTGTTTTACAATATTATTATTCATTTACGGAGTATCTAAATTCCAATTATATTTTAAATATAGACATGAATATTAAAAAAATTTAAGTCAATTTACGTGTACATATATTGTATATATATATATATATATATATATATAAGTATAATAAATCCATGAAGAAAATCAAGAGTGAAATACATATTTATTCTTTATAGAATTTCCTAAAAACATTAAAATATTAGACTGGGAGTATAACATATATTTAGTTGATGTTTAGGTATTAGCTGATTTGGTAGGTAGAAAATCAGTTTGTGTCTAGATTTATAAGAGTTTATTTAGAAATTTAGTCGTTCAATTAGTTCTGGGAAATCTATAATACTGTTTAATAATTTTTAAAGAATTTAAATTTAATATTTCAAATCTTTTTTCCAGCTGTGAGATAGAAAAAAAACATATTGTAATCAAAAACGAGGAACTCTTTATATTTTACATTAAAAGCTTGAAAATCTTTAACAAAATTATTTTGAATTTGAGAGAGATCTTGATTTTGTGTTAGCAAATCGGTGTGCTATATCAGATTCACATTTTCCAGCTTAGAACGTAGAGAAATAATTATAATAATTTAGGAGCATGGGTATCGTGAAAGTAATATCTCCTGCTCCAGTGACGTGATGAGTAATAATTGATTTGCGGGCAAATAAAATTATCTATTCCACATCACCCTTAAAACAAATAGTTTAATTGGAAAACTAACTAGTAATTATATTCTACTGCATTTTGAATAATTTCCATTTATAATATTATCATATGTAATTATAATAAACAAATTTTTATAGGCAGAGCTACGGGGTATGCTGGGTATGCTTTAGAACCACTTTAAACATCTACTGTCCAAATTTTTCAATTTTAAAAAACTTATTTTTTATATACTATATGTATTTAAATTAATGCCTAGCCGAATTCAAAAATAAAATAATAAATAATAATTGTCTACAGTAATTTCGGGTATTGACGACATTTCATAAAAATAATGAACTAAATAAAACATTTTTCAAGTAAGTATTAAAATCACTGTATTTACTTATCCTAACAACTAAATTGATTTTTAAAATAAATCGCCTATATTATAGTTTATAGTAGGGATAGGCTGTTATCACTTTTTACTGATATCCGATATGTTCTGATATAAACTCGATACCCGATATTTGAAATTAAAAACCACGAGTTAATATTGAAATTAACAGATATATTGGCTGTCAACCCGATTTATTAATACTGTTTTTTATAATCCAAAGACATAATAGACATTTTTCTTAGTAAATATCAGGTCAAATATCAGTTTTGTAAAAACCCGACACCACCGATATCGACTGATGTCAAGTATTATTTTTTTCAATTGTATAATTGCACTTTATTTGAATACTTGTCACAATCAGAAACTTCAAAAGTGCTTTTTTTATAACATTTTGAATTTAGTTGATACTTTTTGAAAATAATTTTAAACTTTTTATTTTGCTCTGAATAATGGGGAAAGATTAAAAATGTCGTACTAAGAAATTAGAATCAGACGGTCAACTAAATAGAGATCAAGTGGCTACTATGGTGTATTTGATCTGCTGGGTTGTGCGTAGCCATTATTTGAAAAATGGTCGACAGAAGGGTCTATACGCTTACGTTGTGAACCATTAGTATTATTTTTCGATTTTTGATTTGCATTAAGGCTTTTTACTTAAATATTGGGTAGTAACGTGGCAACTTATATTTGATTTGTGGGCAAAGACAAATGTTTTATAAATTCAATACTAATATCTACCCCTCTAAACAAATTAGTTCATTGATCTGTGGACGCTAACTCTATGCTATTGCATTTTGAATACAAGATAGTACTCAAGTGATATTTAAATTTAAGTGGTTTAGGTATTAAATGACTTGTTAAAACTCTTATTGCATTAACAATAATATTTATTATCTTGTCGCATATTATAATTATTGTTTATTGTACATATTATAGGGTATTGTAGACAGTATATTTTATAAGTAATTCAATAATCTACAATATAATAGTCATCACATCATGCTGTAGTTGTTAGCGAGTTATGCATAGTTAATTTAATAATATGCACTCGAAAAAAAATCGGGTTTAAAGAAATAGTGATATAATTATTTGATCAAATTGATCTTTAATGGTTTCTTTATCATTTGTTTTGGGCTACTATTATACAAAAATATGAATTTTTTTTATTTATTATTTATTTGTATTTATTTTATTTTATTAAAATATAGTTTTCTTTATCAATTTATTGTGATATATAATTGAAAATTCTGATTATAAAAATGCAATTACTTTTTATAGGCTGAAAAAGAGACACTGTTGATATAAGAACAGTTAAAAGTTACATTCTTTGGAATAATGTTAATTTAAAATGGACAAAACATTATATACTGAAGTGTTTTCAAATATACTGTTTATTGTGAGAACATTTATATTGAGAATTATTGTTAAATTTGACTGAGAGTTAGGTAACATCAATTGGACATATTAATATTAAACAGTCTCAACTTTTAATTGTCATTAAAAATATGACCTATCGGTTATTTTTAATATTAATATGTTATGGATTTTTATTCCCAAGGTTACGTATTAAATTCATCTAAAACATGCACGCCAGTTAATTGAAAATAATTTATATGAAGCTTTTTTGTTTATTGCATTCATATTTAATATGGGTTTGTCACAGTTGTAGCTGGGAAGTTTGTAAGTTAGGATATATAGAGTTATTTAATTTATATCTGTACACAACAATGAACCATTTCTAATGAAAAACTATTCTAAGCGAAGTTCGGTTGTACATGTTTTAAATGCAGTAATTTATACAACTTTGTAAAAATTTGATCAATGAATATGTATAAAAAAAAAAAACTACTACATTACTTTCAACTTTTTTGTCATCACTAAGTTAGATTTAGGGTTACTATTAGGTGCAAGTAACAGGTATATCGTTTTTCTTTTGATGTTTTCAACAATATTTATAGCTCAACATTTTATTCATGGCAATGTATTCTCTATTTACCCCACTCATCTTTATTGGTATTTTGTTATGCATGTTATTCTTATCTTTGATATTAGTTCCCAAGTATTTGTAACTTACTTAAAAAATATATCGCCCTACTTTTAGGTTTGACTTGTTGATGACATGACGTCTGGATTTAGTTTTATTTTTTTTACTCTAAGGTTTCTTTTTCTACTAGAATTTATTAGGTTTTTCGTGGGGCTTATTATTTCGTTTTTAGTATCTACCAGTATAATAATGTTATCTGCATAGGATATCATGATAGTTTTTCTGTTCAATTTCATTTAATGACTTATTACTGTGATTTTGATTACTTTTTCCAGTGCAAGATTAAAAAGTTTGGGAGATAGAACATACCCTTATTTTAGTCCAGATTTCACTTTAAACTAGTTGGACAGTTCTCCTCAGTATCAGACTTTACTGTAGGTGTTACTTACTAGTTCGAGTTATAAATTTTAATAATTTGAACAAGCTTTTCGGGTGTCCTGAAGTTTATCATGGCTATCCTGTTCAGTATTGGTCAAATGATTGTCATATTTATGTTTTGAAATAAGCTTATTGTTCCATGCCCATTTGATTGGTTTCCGTATTTGAGATAGTAGAAGTGTTCTTGCAATAGCTTAAGCAGTTCTAAATTTACTTTATCCTCCTTTCATGTTTTGTAGTTCTTTAATGAGTTAATTATATCTTAGATTTCTTCAATATCAGGCTCCTTGAGTTCTCTAGTTCTAGTGTATGATATACTTTTCCAATGTCTAAGAATCTGGGATTTTTTTTTAATATTATTTGTCACTTTTTTCTCTGGATCTTTTTTGTCAAATTGTATGCTAGTTTTCTTGCTTTTTTATATATTCGTTTACTAATTAAGGATTAAACAAAGTACTCAGCCTATGGCTATGAAAATGCCATGCATTCTTAATATTTGGCATAGTTCAGAGTATATATTGGCTTATTGCTGAAATTAAATATAGATGGAATAATGAAAGGTTTTGTTTAAAAATTATAGGTATTAATGTGATATAATGAATTTATAATTTATTTTTGATTTACAGTTTTTATCGATAAAAACACACAAATTCCGTTCAAAGAAGATTTGATTAGTGTTGGTGGAGACACAGATAGTATAAATGCAGCATTGCCTAATCATGTATATATGGATGCCATGGCTTTCGGTATGGGATGTTGCTGTCTACAGATGACGTTTCAGGTATTATATTGTCTGAATAGTTTAGAAACAATATTGAGAAACTCATTCGATAATAATTATTATTGTTATGTTTCAGGCATGTTGTATTAAAGAAGCACGAACTCTTTATGACCAACTGACTCCCTTGTGTCCAATTTTGGTAAACATGAGATTATATAATTTAAATTTTCAAAATAAATCACATAGGTCATAAAGATAATTGAATGTTTTTTTTTTTTTTAGTTGGCTTTGACTGCAGCTTCTCCTATTTTTCGAGGGTACTTAACAGATGTGGATTGCCGTTGGAATGTCATATCTTGTTCTGTGGATTGTCGTACACGTCAAGAAAGAGGATTAGAGCCATTGACTACAGAAAAATTTGTTATACCCAAATCACGTTATGATTCTACTACTCTATACCTTTCGAGTGAAGGCGAAAAGTAACAAACTAAATAATTATTATTTCGCTATAATGCCTTAATGATTCTTAAATCAATTTATTATATTTTAAAATGTACATGTAGATTTAACGATGTACCTTTAGTATATGATGAACAAATCTATAATAAACTTAAAAATGCCAACATTGACCATCAAATGGCTCAACATGTAGCACACCTATTTATCAGAGACACTGTATCTCTATTTAATGAAAAAGTGCATCAAGATGATACTGTTGAAATGGATCATTTTGAAGTATGTTTTTATATTTTGTGTTCAATTTTATAGAATAAAGTTAATTGATTTTGTATTCTTTAAGAACATACAATCTACTAATTGGCAGACAATGAGATTTAAACCTCCCCCGCCCAAGTCCACTATTGGTTGGCGTGTTGAATTTAGGCCATGTGAGGTACAGTTGACAGACTTTGAAAACGCTGCAATTGTATGCTTTGTTGTTCTACTTACCAGGGTTATTTTGTCATATCAATTAAATTTTATCATTCCCATCAGTAAAGTATGTTTTGATTGCTATTAATTATTAAAAAGACAAAAATGTTACGTTATTGTACAAGTACAACTTATAGGTTGATGAAAACATGTCAAAAGCTCAAAAACGATCAGCTGCTTTAACCGAAAAGTTCTGGTTTCGTAAGAATATAACATCGGCATTTAAAGCTGCAGGAGCTAATACAACACTTAATAATGATGCCGTTTACACGCCAATGTCTATAGACGAAATCATCAATGGAAAAGTAAAATATTACTTCTTATCATTCTTTGTTTTTGAATAATTAAACTTGTATGTGGTTAATTATTATTGTAAACAATTATCATAATAAAACTGATTATTTACAGACTGGAGAATTTCCTGGTCTCATTCCACTGATTCACAGTTACCTATCTAGTATGGACATAGACGCGGATACTCATTGTACTATTCGAAAATACTTAAAACTAATTTCAAGGCGAGCATCTGGTCAGATCAACACAACTGCTAGTTGGATTCGTCGGTTTGTCCAAGAACATCCAGCATATAAGTATAATGATACTATAATTATTATTTTTGTAATTAAATCTGAGAATATAGCGGTTTATTACAATTTTTATTTCTTTATAGACATGACTCTGTTGTTAATGATGAAATAAATTACGACCTTTTAATCACTGTTGACGGTATTCAATCTGGTCGCATTTCTTGTCCACAACTTCATGGGGATTGTTTGTTAGGTGTTTCAAAAACAAAGGAAACAATACCACCAGCTCTACAGAAGGTATATTCTTGTACTCCATAAAAATATGTTATTATATTCTTCTAATGTTATAATTTTTTTGTATTATTTAAATACCATCATACAATACATATTTCTTAACATTATATATATATATATATATTTATTTATATTAAATTTGTATTGTATAATTTAATAAATAAATTTAAAAGAAATAATATACCAGATATTCAATAGGGAATTTTGGGAATTAAGAATAGCTCACATAACTATATTATATATTATATTTTTTAAACTGTTTATTATTTTAATTCTATTGTTTACTTATGAAAATAAAACATATTGTTTGATACACTGTCATCATTAAAAAATAACTTGTTTTTGGTTTTTTCAAATGAGCCAATTTCTTCGTCTGAATAACTGTTTTCTTATGATGATTTTATATTATTACTATTTTAGATATATATTCAATTTCCCCTTTATCTTTCAAACTTCTCACCTATAACAGTGGCTATAACCTATAACACATTATGTGAAGTATGTCTACTTTTTTTTTTCGTTCAATATACTGATACGGGCAAAACAAAATGGTATAAAAGAAAGAAAAGACTAAAAAATTAACATGGGTAACCCTGGTGCATAGTACAGCTAGTAAAAAAATGTTGAAAATCAAAATGTCTTAGTTTTGTTTTTGCAAGCTTTAATATGGTGTGCCCAATTAGACTTATTTAATGTCCCTTATTGATTGTCCACATAAATTAATTTTTAAATTTAACAATTTAATTGAAATTGAAATTTCTTATTATATTAGTAATACAAATAAAAAGTACACAACATTTCTAATAACACTCAAATTCAACCACGAATCATAATTATACTATTTAAACTTTAAATGAGTTTACATAGTTATATTCTTTAATATTGCTATTTTGTTAGATGTCTAAAATTATGTATAAAAAAAAAAAAAAATAAAAAAAATTGGTTTTTACGAAATAATATAACAAATAATTTATATTAATTTAGTTAATTTTAAGCCTATGTTAGTTATGTAATTGTCATAAATATCTCTTTGTATTTTGGAACAAGGAAGTATGATACTGACTGAATGTCGTGACAATGCAGTGTCCCACCACTCTTTAATTCGACTTTCCACATGAGGGATACTCATTATATTTTCATATTCTTATAAAAATATTCACTGGTTAAACCCATGGGCCATATTAACCAAAGATTGATACCAAATTTGATGATATAATTTGATCACTGTATGTTTTATAATATAATATAAATATAGTAATGTGTAGTGTTTATTAGACATTAGTACATAATAGAGTGTAATGACTAATTGGTACATAAAAACAAAAAAAATAAGCATCTTTGTAAAACTATAAGATTCTTTGCTCCACTCAGAATGTAATATTGTTTCTTAAAAAATTTTGAAAATAGCCATTTGTAAAATAGATTTTTAGAAAATTGTATGGTAGTTGATACTTTTGTTAAAGTATGATCTTTTATTTTCCATGATTTTTTGAAAATTTGATTATTTTTTTTTTCTACTAAATTATTAGGTTATTTTTTTTGTTTTATAGTAACTGAATAAATATTGTAATAGAATAACCACAATAGGTAATATTCACATTTGTAACAACTTCAAAAAATCATAGAAAATAAAAGACCATATTTTAACAAAAGTTTCAACCATCAAAAATTTTCTAAAAACCTATCATACAAAATGACTATTTTGAATTTAAAAAAAAAAAATTATAATCAAATTTAAAATTTTTTAATTTAAGTCCCCCTCCCTCTAAAAAAAATGTTCATATATAAACTGTATTGCAGAGGCATACTAATTATTTAAAAAAAAATGACGTCCTAGGATTATGAGGATGGGTGCAGCCAATGTTGTAGATAATTTAATGTATACTTGTGTATACATTTAATGTATAAACTATTGCTTTCCAAAAAAACGATTTTAAGCGGAGTTCAGTTGATAGCGATGCTTTGTCAACAATATGTATGTCATTTTATAGTAAAATAATTAAATAGGCTTTATATATTTTCGATAATAATATTTTGTTTAATGTTTTACCAATTTTTCTAGTTTTCCCACATTTTCCCCGGTTTTTTACATTTGATAGAAAACCCCTGAGAAAATCGAAAAATTACCTTTCTAAAGTACCTTAATAGTGAAATTTCCTTTTAGAAATATTGTTTTAAATTAGAGCAAAAATCGTGATATTTTAGTAATAAATTTCGTACATATTCCTGTTTTTTTTTTTTTTCGAATTTGATGAGAAAACTCTTGAGAAAATCGAAAAAATTACTCCCTTTAGGAACCAACCCACACCAATTTTCTTTCAGAGAAAATTGCTACACTTAAAAATCTGAGCAGGTCTTCTGGTAGAAAAGTTGTTCACAGATTAAAAAAAAAATAAATAAAAAAATACATATCTTTATAAAACTATAAGCTTTTTCGTTCCACTCAGATTCTAAAATATATATCAAAAACATTCAATAGAACAAAAGATATTTCAAGTGGCGGATCATTGTGGAGACACTCTGTATATATTGAAGAGTTAAACGAATTGCAATTATACTTGTTAAGGAACAGTTCTACTAAAGTGTATTTACAGACCAATTTAACAGCTGAAAACAATATATATATATACACATATAGGAATGGACATTTAATACCTACTATAGCTTAAACTAGTTATATTTTACAACTTTCAAAGTTTCAAACCCATATAATATAATGTACACACTGAGATCAACATAACGTAAGATACTCATTATCTTAGAAAGTAGGTATCTATTAACAATTTTCGAAAATTTATTTTTAGATTACTTAAGAAATAGGTAGTTCTAAAATGTTACATTACACTTTTTTTTTTGTCATTTTTATTTTTGAAGGCGAAACCACTATATCTACTTTTAGTTTTCAAAAAAGCAATGTTGATACTAAAATGTGATACTAAATTTCTGTCAACCCATTGACGATGGAATTTTTATTTTTCGGTATAGGTACACTGCTTCAAAATTGTATTTGCTACATTAATTAAAATATCTAATATTGGAAAAGTAATCATTTTAATAGAATACAGTTGTTTGATAAAACATTAAGTTATTTTATAATAAAAAATGAAATCTGACCAAATTTATAATTGATGTAATTTAGTTGGGCCAGTGAATTTTAAGATGGAACACTTAGCCACTCGCCCGCCTTTACTTCGCTGCTTTGTTATTTTCAGAACATTAGTGTAGATTTCCGTCTCAGTTTCGTTAACGTCTTTCTCGTTGTCTATTATTTTAGCTCTACTCTAACACTACTTTCCTAGTGTAGTCCAAAGTCGACTATTATAAGTGATAAATAAAAATCTAGAGTAATAATTGTAAATCGATTTTAATTTAAACAATTAAATAAGTACAGCAAGTTAAGGAGATGCTTACTGAATCTTTGCAGACCTATTGCTGGAAGTCTCTATAGGATGTAAATTATTAGGATATCACTGCACCACTAAACAAGACTCGTTTAATTTTGCGGTGCCACAACCTCCTCCTTTGTAATCGAGTTACTCAACAATATGCTTGCTGTGCTCTATTGAATAAAAATATATAACATTTCCTTAAAAGTAGAAATATTGCTTTTTTACGCGTAATGTGTTTCTTGATATCAATTTATTAAGTTAATTAAGTGAATTGAAACCATCTAGAGAACTAACATAATTAAAGTAATTTGGTGATCTAAACGTAATGCCTTTTGCCGTAGATAATTTATAATTCACGCATTGTTGTCCTATTATAAAATATTCGTTTGATAACTATGAACTAATAAGTAGGTAACAGCATCACACGTGTTTACTGGAGTACATAGTAGGTAGGTACACTATACGTATAATATATTAGGCATATTCGGTTCTTAGAATAGGAACTAGCAGAGTTTGTAACCGTAACACATTACCAATAAAAAGAGTTGATTCTGAAAATGGATGTGCCACCGTTGTAGGTGGGAAGTTGAGAAATCAGGCTACATATAAAGTTTATTAATTAATAACTATAATAAATTAACGATAAACCGATAAACGATAATTGTTAACGAAAAACGATACTGAATGATGTATGTTAAATATGTTTTGAAATGCCGTCATTTTTACGATTTTTATAAAAATTTAATTTTAAAAGGCTTATACAATTTTTTTTAGGAGTTTTTCATCAAATGTGAAAAACTTAAAAAAAAAAAACAAGAAAATGTATGAAATATATTACTAAAAAATTACGATTTAATTTTTTTGTGCACAATTTTTTTATCAGTAATTTTGCCTCGATTCATAATGATGGCTAATTTTCTAAAAGGTACTTTAAGGAAGTTATTTTTTATTTTTCCAAGAGTTTTCCAAGCAAATGTGAAAAACAGGGATAAAACATGGGAAAACCAAGATAAACGTAGGAAACTGGGAAAATCGGTACAATATAAAACAAATATTATTAAAGAAAATTAATTGAGCCTATTTAATTATTTTACTTTAATATGACATATATATTGTTGACAATGCATCACTATCAATTAAACTCTGATCAGAATCGTTTTTTCGTTAGCAATGATTTATCGTTGCTTATAAGTATGCATTAAATTACCTATAATAGTGGCTGCACCCGTTCCCATTATATATATATATGTCGTATCCACTTAGTGTAATCGTATTTTTCATGAAATGGATATTCATTTCATGAACTACGATCATAACGTGCAAGTCAAATTTTAGTTCATGGAACGGACATATATTTTATCCATTTCATGAAATTGAAACTCTTATTTTGCACTTTGTGTAATATTTTAAATTAATTACATCAATAGGTAACTTTTCGTGAAATCGAAATAATAACATTGATACTGGTACGTATCGCACTATATTTATTATTAATAAATTGTAAAGATGAGATATCGACCGTTCAGCAGATAAATTTTAGTCGATAAAATATATATTTAATCAAAATTCAATTGGATCAATTGTATAAGTGTGATACGACCAAGGCATTCTGGAAAATCTGTATATTATATTATTTTTATATGATGCCAGTACGTCCTCTGACTTGAAGCGAGCCGTATATTAGCTTTAAAATGGAATTTAATTCATTTTCTGAATTTTATGAACAGTTAAATGCGTACTACGTAGACAAGCCTGGGAAAAAGCCACCTACTAAAATTGACGTTCAATTAATGATTGAATACATTTTAGCAGCAAAAGTAAAAATGTAAGTAATCGTTAAAATATACAAAATATTAGTAAATAAAAATTATATATTAAGACACTTCAAATAAAATTATTACAATCAGCCATCAGGGCTTGTCTTACAAACAAGTAACATAGCAAATTTACGCTCAGCAGTTCACGTTTTATTCCGTTGGATTAAAAATTAGATAATAAATATTTAAATAATATTATTTAATATTTACATGAAATATTTATTTATAATTTGAAATTTATCTGCTGAACGATCGATATCTCATCTTTACAATTTATTAATAATAAATAAAGTACGGTGCGATACGTACCAGTATCAATGTTATTATTTTGATTTCACGAAAAGTTACCTATTGATGTAATTAATTTAAAATATTACACAAAGTGTAAATTAAGAGTTTCAATTTCATGAAATGGATAAAATATATGTCCGTTTCATGAACTAAAATTTGACTTACACGTTATGATCGTAGTTCATGAAATGAACATCCATTTCATGAAAAATACGATTACACTAAGTGGATACGACATATATATTATCCTAAGACGTCTTTTTTGATTACCAAGATTACCTCGTATTTAATCTTTATTTCTGATCGGCCAAACAATTTTATCCGCATAAAATCGTAACTATGAATTAAATAATTATTATTCAAATTATAATTTTTTTGAATTGTAAACTGTTAATCAGCTTTTTACACGCGTCTGTCTCAATACAAACGCAATAATGCAATATATGTGATAGTTTCTAATTTGTGTGGAAAATTTGAAAAAAAAAAACAAAACAAAACGGTAGTTTTGCTTTTGTACATAAAACCAATAGTACCCACTGAATACACACATGTCTCATCGTCGTAATAATGATTATTATTGTTCTTCTTAAGGGGAACTATAAAATATAAATTGCCAACGAGTACGCATTTAATGGCTCGTTTTCGTTGGGTTTTGTTCCGATTTTTGGGCCGTACAGTACTACGAATTCATGATTATAATAATAATAATAATAATAATAATAATAGAAAACACCATAGTGGTGACGACTACTGCTATTATGTCTGAAACGACTAAAATGAGTTTAACATATAAGTATTAAATGAAAAGACAGTCGTAATTACAAATTATCAGGTGTATACGGCACAAGTAGATTATTATTGCTTTAACTGATTGTTTCAATAGTCACACACACATGTTGAATTTTAGAGTATGAGTGGAGCGAAGAAATTTACGATTTTACAAAAATGTTTATTTTTCTTTTGCTTTTGTTTCTTTTTTATTTGTGCGCAACTTTTCTACCAGAAGACTCGCTCAGATTTGTATGTGTAGCGACTCTTCTGAAAGGAAATCTATATAGGGAGGTATTTTATTGTTTCGATTTTCCCAAGAGTTTTACCAGCAATTGTGAAAAACCGGGAAAAACGAAGGGGAAACTGGGAAAATCGGTACAACATTAAACAAATATTATTATAGAAAATATATAAAGCCTATTTAATTATTTTACTATAAAATCATATACATATTGTTGATAATGCATCATTATCAACTGAACTTGAATCGCTCAGAATCGTTTTTTCGTAAGCAATAGTTTATCGTTGCTTACAAGTGTACATTAAATTATCTATAACAGTGGCTGCACACGTCCCCATTATCTTTGGACGTTTTTTTTTTATTAGCTAGTTACAAATTACCTTCTATGCGTGAATGTGTACCGTACGAGTAGGTATATATCTTATCCTTGATATTTATACTTTTGGAGATTTCTACAAATTTTATATTCTTAGTACAGTAAAGAAGCTACATTAATAGTTTTACTAAAAAAGTAACTTGCTTTTTTTTTCTTTCGGAGTTATTAATGGTGGTAAAACAAAACATTATAAAATAACACCAAGCTTAGAAAATGTAACGACTCACTTAACTACCAGAAAATCATAGGTCATTTCCAATTGAACGGTCCCTGTCCGGGTGCCAATGACAACGGTTCGCTTTACCGTCAGAATGGGGGAGCTTTATTTTCTTTGGTTTTTCTTCTATATTCACAGACAAAGCGATAAACGTCGATGTTGGGTTTACAATAGTTATTTATTTGCTTACAACATAAAACTATAAATTTATATAATATTATAAATAAGTTGAAAATATAAAAGTGTTAATTGGATAAAAATATCTAATGTCAAAATTGAAAAATTTAAATTATTTTAGTTAATTTAATTTTCGTTTTTTTTCAATATAAAAGTATTTAAATTAAATTGGCATGGAGTACATGAGGTAAAAAATAAATAAATACTACTTCAAAACAATTTTATTATTCAACCTTCTTTAAATTTTCTGCGAAATATACAAATTGGTCCGGTAGTTCAAAAATCATTTATTGTGCATAGTATTTTCCTAGTTATTGTTGGATGTGGCTGAAAATTATTTTGATTTTCAAAATTGCTTATTTCAAATAAAACAGCTAAATCGTCAAAATTAGTTATAGTTAAATACATAGATTATATGTTATACATAAGTTGAAACAGTGCGATAGTAATATGGTTTAAATTAATTATGAAAAAAGAAAATTCAAATAATGATACCGACAAGTAAAAAGTTGATAGTACATAATTTTGTCATTGTCGAATGAGATTGATTTAGTGTTGTTACACACATTTTGAAGGGGTAATGCATTTTTGTACGATTGTCAGCCGTGCGAGATTTCAACATAAGAACTGTCGAATCGAACTCGACAACATCTAATTGACGTATACGCCAAAAAGATAGCTCTAATCGAAATGAATTGACCCTCCGTCACACGGTTACGCTGAGTGACTATAATAATTTTGTCGAATCGCTCAAGATCAGTGTTACCGCTATAATGTGGCGACCGGAGGTGAATGCATAGCGCTCACGTATCGACAGAGCAAATCGACTCATGAGTACTGATGAGTATAGGGGAACATACTCGATTTACTCAATAAATTACAGTCGGTATTTATGCGTGTCCAGCTGGTCAGATACCGGCCGACTGGCCGACATTTGGCTGTTTATTCCATTATTGGTCCGCATGGTATGGCACAATACTTCCGGGTACCCTCCTTTATATTATGATGGTACGCAGGAAAACAATGGCGTTTTACACAATCGTTACGTGGTTTTCAGTTATCGCTTTCTTCGCATTGTAGAGCATTGAACGGGCATTACCAATATCTCGTGGTACTTAATTTCCTAAATATTATTATACATAACTCCGGCGTACGAAAGAGTTACAAAATCTTGACTTTACGATTTTACGAGACTAATGCAATGTTATTATTGGTATTGTCTTTCGTGGACTCCTAATTCAATACCTATAGGTAATGTTGGCCAAACTATAGTTTGGGTAATAAACATATTGTCTGGCGGCCGTGTAAATGTACAATATTTAACAATAATTGTATGTACATTGTACCGACACATAACACTGTACATAGAGCTGCTGAACCAGACGAAGTGTGCCATTATTGTAATATACTCGTAATAATGTGTTGGACGTTCTAAAACCAAATAGGTATGCCAATTGGCAATTAATTACAATACTCTATCTGTAACGCGCATAACAATTTTCAACTGCAATGATCATTATTATTACGATTATTACTCCGAAATTATCATTGCAGCGAACGAAAATAATAATATAATAGCGTGCTTGTTCGTGTGGAAGTACGTTGTGTTTAATGTACTAGAAATGCCACGACCCATTATGCCTACTGCTCTGAAAAATCGGTACCTACTCACCGAGTAAAAGTCTTAAATCTTAAGTGGGTTGGAACACGCCTATTTTTCATACGTTTTATAAGTAGTGAGAAATTAGACATGTACTTCCCAAAGTCCGATTTTAATTTTTAAAGTATGTATGAATTTTTTGAATAATTTTCTAGGTTATTTATAGGAAGTTGATTTTCAAATTTAACTTTTGAAGACTTCTGGATTTAAGAATTTATTTTTGAAAATTTCACGAAGTAACTAAATTATATTCGATTCGTTTTGGATGAACTAAATTTTAAATCGAAAAATCGACTTTTTAAATACCTAACCTAGACAATTTGATAATAAATCCTAAATACTTTAAAAAATTTAAATCAGTTATCGGAAAGTACCTTTGTCCAATTTTCCAGCGTTTTGCTGATCTAAAACGTATATTTGTTTTTAAAAATGGCTCTAACCCCTAAATAATCATCGGGCCTTAATACCCCCTTAATATCCCATTAACCCCTTAATAGTAAAAGATCATTTTTATAATTTTCCAAAATTTGAGGAAATTTGGATAACAGTTATTAATTACTCCTTAAAACAGTTATTAATCATCATTGGTTTTCAACAAGAATATATTTCTTATATATCTAGAGTTTAGACTTTTAAAAGATACTATTTAAAAGTATTTTAATACAAATAAAGATAATATGTTATAATGTAAGAAATTACCGAGAAAAACCGACAAGAAAAAACCGGTTTTTCCCGAAAATTGGAGGATACACAAATTTTAAAAATGACTTGGCAAATTTTAGCAAATTATTTGCAAAATAATAACGTAGGTTTGAAGTCTGTAGCACGGAGTGGTGGAGCCAACTTTACGAACATGGATCAATGTTACGATAAAAGTTGTCCAGGGAGGGTTTTCTAAGTCATATGGATCAATTTACCGTAGTTGAAGGTGAGCACTATATATATGAGGTATTTATTAATACAAATTAAGAAGACTGGTTGGTTTACATATATTATACATTATCTTGTATCTTAGTTAGGCCCGAGCAGAGAAGTGACCATGTAAAGTAATTAATGTCTAGTAGGTATAAGTAATTAATTTATAATATTGTAAGTATAATTTACTATCAGTATATGTAACGAATGTTACACGATTTAGGAGATAGTAGTGAGGAGACGAGAATATAATGTTTACATTTATTCCTCAAATGATTAAGCAAAATATGTGTATAAATACTAATTACTTGTGTGCATATTTTATTGAGAAGATCTATTTTCGATGTGTACAATTTTGTTCAACTTTATAATATGAAAAATACCAATTTTACGGTATTATGATAATATTTAAACTTTTAATGTCTACTACCTACTGTATAATATGTATACATATGTTAAACGAATATTTAATATATTTTTATCCGGTAAAGCTTTTAAAAAAAAAAAAAAGTTCTTTGCTTATCCCGAGATATTGCTATATAATATTATATTTCAATATCTTTTGGTTTTCCATAAAAAAAACCTTTTTCATTTTCCATCAATTTAAACGTTAGTAGGTATACATAATCCTATTTATTTCCTTTTTTTTTTCTGGCACCGCACAGGTATCTCGTTAACGATTCACCAATGAAATTTAATCTCGAACAGCAAACGCTGCATGAACACCGTCAACTATTAGTGATTAGTGAAGATGGAGATTCCATTACCAAGCGTATAATATTATGCTTACAGGATAATTTATATTTTATAACATATAGGTATAATATTATATTTTATTTTAACGTTAAAAATCAAGAAGAACGATACCTAAACATTGTACTTGTTATTAATGAGCTATCGCTTAAAATAGCAAGGCCACATATACGAACGATTTAAAGTAAAATAATTAATATAAAAAGCTGTCCTAAGATAATGGAAATAGGTGTAGTCATTGTTAAATCTAATTTAATGTATATAGGTAAGCAACGATAAACCATTGTTAACGAAAGAATGATTCTGAGCGGAGTTCAGTTGATAGTGTTGCTTTGTCAACAAAATATCTGTTAAAATAATTACATACCTATGCATTATATATTTTTTTGAATAATATTTGTTTAATATTGTATTTATTTTCCAGTTTTTCTTTTGTTTTTCTTGGTTTTTCCCATGTGTTAAGAAAAATTGAGAAAATCACAAAATTACCTCCTTAAAGTACCTCCGCAGTCCAATTGCCTATAAGAAAAAGTGCTATCATGGAAATCGGAGCAAAATTTCTGGTAGAAAAGTTATCCACAGAAAAAAAACACCATTATAAAACTATAAGTTCCTTGGCTTCACTCAAAATCTAAAAGAGCTAATACTGGGGACGGGTGTGCCACTTTTATAGATGGGAAACTGGAAAGGTAGGATACAAAAACTTATTTAATTTATAATAAAATAATAAAGTAAAATCGAAATTATTAAAATGGTTTATACTTGTAAATAAATAAAGTAAGTAATAAACCCGATGATGAATTTTTATTTGAATCCGATCGTTATATTACACTTATCATAATACTTCAGGCGACGCATTCATTCATTTATTTATTTTATTTTTATGTATACATTTTTTATTTATATATTTATTTACTGTATTTATTTACTTTATTTATTTAATTGATATTTGTAAGCAACGATAAATCATTGATAACAAAAAACGATTCAGTTATACATGTTTTGAAAGGACGTAATATTTTTGCTTTTTGTCAAAATTCAATTTTAAAACTCTTATAAAAAAATATACTACATTAAACTCAATTTTAGATTTTCAGCGGAGCGAGAAATGTATTGGTTTTACAATGATGTTTGTTTTTGTATTATTTTTTTTTTGTGGACAACTTTTCTACCAGAAATGTTGCTTCCATTTACAGATAGAAGAAAAACCGTTCCGAATTTAATACACTGGTATCTATACCAAATTATACATCACAATATTATAATTTACATTATAATATTATACAGTCTCAAAACTGACTATAAAGATGAGCTATAATAAGCGGCCGTGAAGTTAACTGCCGATTTTGTTGTAGGGATTCTAAAACTGTGCTAATATTTAGAAACCTCTTTATAACTTTAAATAACAGACATTCAAAAATGTGCAACCTTGGCCTTCGTCGCCAAAATAAACGTTCTAAAATCATTTTTTGAAAATTGGCCCGTTACAATAATAGAACTACTATCGCTTTCCCATCAAGGCACCATTTTACAACCAAACCATGTGTGGTGTTTAAATTTAGCCTTTAGGAGCACTTTTCCAAAAATGTATATAAATTAAACCACGTTCCAACAAATGATAGGACCTATTCAACAAAAACTGTTGTTTAAGTTATACGCTTAACGGCACAAAGCTCTCCTAATTTGAAGTTTTGTCGCATGTATCGTGATACATGATTATTGTGCCACACAACAAACTTTGCCTCGAAAACCCAGCTTCTATATAACTAAGCGAATTATTAAAAATTTGAGTCGCAACTATAATAATTTACTATAGGAAATTACATTTAATTATTGTACGAGTAAATATATATTTGGGATACGTAAACGGCTTTGAGAAGATATATTTCAAAGTTCAAGTACCTATAAAAACAATCGTGAATCGACCACACTTAAATATTTAAAGTTTTTTCAACCTTAACGAGATGTTTATTTAGCTAGTAGGTACAGTTAAATATCTAAACTTTGAAATTTCAATTCACGGTACAAAATTGGTTTTACATTTTTGACGAAAAGTTTTAATTTTGTGAAGTGATAAATAATTCCTGACATAAATGTTGCTAAATATTTCCTTAAGTCCGTCGTCTATACAAAAATGCAGGGAAATGATTCTCCGAAATATTTTCGTAGCAAAACTCATTAAAAATAATATACATTTTAGGTTGCTATTAGTTGATAGGGCAAATATTGCCACAAGTACGAAGTCGATAGGACAAAGTTAGGGGTTTTGCAAAGTTGGTCTCCCCTGTTTTGAAATGTTAATTTTGGTGACGAAGGTCTAAGTTGCATATATTTTAATGTTGGTTGCTTAAAATTGCATAAAGATTGTTATATATCGGCGTAGTTTTAGAGTCCCTACGATAAAGTCGAGGAGGGGGGCAACTTTCGTTTAATATATAGCAGTTATATTAATATAGGTATAAAATATTGTATTGGGCACTATAAGTTTTCATAATTTTTTTAAAAATTCGATCAGGTGCATTTAGCTAAATGTTTAAATTAATATTAGTTGTAAAAATGATTAGTTAATAACTAAAGGATAACTGAACAAACATTTTAAAACTTAAGTAGAAATATAAAGAAACAAATCAAACCCGACTCATCACAGTAAATTTTAATTATTATGAACATTTACAATAGGTTTAATATGTATTTAAATTTATATTAGTAGATATACAATTATTGTTATTAGGTAAAATACATGCAATATCATTTATACTATACACATTGCATAAGTATATACTATACAATAAATAAACGAACACTTTATGCTTTTCTTGTAGAATTAATTAATACTATTAATAATTCAGACCTTCTTAAATACGAAATTATCGATTTAAGATCAAAAGAATTGACACAGCACAATTTACTTACATTGACGAAGATTTATCCGTCAGCTGTATTCCAACTGCTTCCAGGGCAGTGAAATTTTGACAGTTGCCACACATCTCTGCAAGTCTGGATTTTGTACAATGGTCATGACAAAAACAAAAAAAATCGATTGGATATAAAAGACGATACCTATGCAAGTCGTTTTGGAACACTGTCAAGATTTTAAGGCACTAATTATATAATTAAAATTCCAATAAATGTCACACTGAAACTCGTTTGTATAATAGGTAAATGTTATTATTCACAATAATTGAATAATATAATAACTAAATCTTAGAATTATTATCAAAAAATAATTTAAATAAAAAATAATTTTGTTATTAAAGTGTTAACCATTAAAAATTCAAAATTTTTTCACTTTGAATCCCAAAAATAAAAATATTGAATAAAACAAAAGTAATAACTCTGCATCATATTTCAATATCACGTAAGTAGAATTTATAAAATCAATTTTGATCGTGTAATTTTATTTTATCGCGTAGCGATTTGACACGGAATTTTCTTAATGACTTATGTTGACCAAACTCTGTTAATATTAAAATTACTCGCGTGACATTTAAAAACAAAAGTCGGACAATATAATATAATATCGATTTAGATATTATACTCGTATTAAGTGGCTTGCCTAGACTGGCTTGCCATTTTCAATGGGTGGAGGAGATGTAGTAAATAATAATCATGATTCACGAATGAATAGTAGAATAGGTATTATTTTTTTATGCTTGACCCGATAGTAAAAATTTGAAAGTCGAATTCCAAAAAGCCAATGTGAATTCAATAAACCAAACTTTTTTCCTGGTATCAGTGCTAAAATATATCATTTGAATAAAATTAGCAAATAAACAGTTGTTGTATATTTAGCTAATTGGTGGGAGGAGGGGGTTTAGTTTTTACATATTCCATGCGCACGCCACTGCTCGTATAATGATACGAAATAATATGTGTAGTATAATACACTTTCGAAAATATTTTTCGTTTTTCGTCGGTATTCTAATCTAATTGTAATCGTGGACAACATTATTATGATTATTATTTTACAAAATGCAAGCGGGAACCGCCACCACAATCACCACCGCCGCCGCCGTCACCGCCGGATAAACCAATGGCTACACTGCGCTCCCAGCGGTTGTTTTGCACACCACCACCGTCGCCTCCGTCGCGGACGACGCGCGTTCACGTACGTTTTTACTGCCAGGGACTACAATCACTATGCCCGTAGGATATCGAATCAGTCGACTACGGACCACGTTCTCGTGTGAACCACCCCTGTTACCGTTACACCCGGTATCGCAAACCGCGTCTATATTATTCACACTGCGATTCGACTCGGGTTATCTGTGAAACACCGACCGCCGAACAGAATATACGTTCCCACTGGCTACTGCGATCCCGCCGGGTCACGTATCACCACCTCGGAAAAATGTGATCATTTCGGGGGATGTTTTGGCCGTGCTGCCGTGGGCATAAGAAAAAAAAAATGGTGAGAATGACTTTTGTCGATAGAACAATATTACAATATTAAATTTGATCAAACGGTAAAAAAAAAAAATATTCGTTTAAACGGGATCGATTGACATTTAAATTAGTATATTTACTATACAATTACGGTTCAACTCAATAATTGCATATTATTATTTATAAACGTAAATTAAATATTAGGGTTTACATACTTGCTGTTATTTCTAAGGCTATAAGGAAAATACTCGTCCTCTACTGCAATCTATTCCCAAATCAATCGAAAAATGTTTCCGATTAAAAATAACATAAATCAATCCAAAAATTGATCGAAAACTATTTTCTCAATAAACCCCTTTTCGATTGATTTGAAAATATAGGCCATCACCAGTAAACTTCATACAGTATATATTCGAAAAATATCTCCTCATTCTTGAATCAATTCTATTAAACAAACGATATGAATTTGATAAATAATTTTGATTTATGAAATTAACATTGAAATGTATTTAATCACATACAAAAACATAAAACGAATTGAGCTTGTTGATATTTTACTTTTCTTTTATGTTTTTTTATTTTAAATTGTATTCTATTTTTTTTTTAAATACTTATTATACATAATAATATATAATATATTGATTGGTAAATGATTAAAGTTAAGATTATACTGGAAGTAATAGTTAACTAATATTTGAATCGTATGGTATGTATTTAATATAACTGATGACATTATATTAGTAGTCACTGGAATTTGTCTTAAAAATTTCATAATTATTATATTTATTTATATTAAAATAAATTCCAATGATTTTGGGGAATAAATCATTAATGAGTTTATATTATGGGAAAAATATCGTTAGGTTTTTAAAATTATATTTATGTAAATATTGAAAATAAATAAACGCATTACATAAATTGAAATAAAACACAATTTTTTAATAAAAAATAACTTAAGTACCTACAATTTATTGAATCGAGTAAATACAAATTTAAAATAGTTACAATACATATTGTTTATTTAAATTATATGAAAGAAACTGGGGAAGAAGTGTGGTAAACAATTTTTAAATTTTGAGAATATATAATACTTTTAATTATTATTGAAGATAAAATATTGGGCATCCGAGAATAGGACCACTAAAATTTTACATTTATAATAAGCAGACTCGGTGATTTGGACACTATTTTATACGTTTTTTTTATATTATTATTGAATCTGACAATAGGGCCACTATATTTCATGCATTTTAGATTTTAATATAATAATATAATTATAATACATATTCTTGTATAATATATAATATATATATACTATAAGAACCTCATAACACTTATGTTCAATATTAACTAGCCAGTCAAATGAATATTGAAATTATATAAGTACTGTGATAAATAAATGTAAAATATTTGTATATTATGTTTGTTTTAAACATTAGTATCTCCTGGTACTTTTTAAAAAGACATAGGTATTTCATTTGTGACCCAATACCAAGATAGAAAAAAATGTAAATGAATATAGAAACAGGTAGATAAAATGTGGCTCAATTTTCACTCGCCCAAAATATTGGATGTACCGGTTGATAAAGAATATTGTAGTCCGAGCAACTAGGTATAGACAGGAATTGTTTTGCTTGGCTAAACAATTTGAAAAAATGGATTATTACACATTCATTTCTCCATGCCCTTAATATTTTATTGATAAAATAAAAATACGAACATACTTCGCACGATGGGCGCGCAACTGTTATAGGTGAGAAGTTGGGAAGGTAGGGTATATAAACGGGAATTTAATGTGTATCTGTATGCAACCATTCGTCATTGCTATTCTGAGCGGAGTTCAGTTATATGTGTTTTAAAAGGCCGTAATATTTATGATTTTTGTAAAATTCGACATTAGAATTTTTATAAAAAAAATTACTACATTATATTTAATTTTACTTTTTTACACTAAGTACAATTTATAATGAACCTACTGTTAAGTTTTCAAGCATTTTTGTTTGGTTTAACAATTTTATCTACCGGGTACCTAACGAATAAAAATTACGTAAAAACTCGTAAAATTAAAGTAGTTCAAAAATGGCTCCAATGTTTTGAACATTTTACCATGTCTAGAAAAATCAAATATTAGTTTTCTATCCAAATTTCCAGTCTTTACAAATATTTTTAACTGAATCACAATGAAAAACAAAATTGAAAATAATACATTTTAGAAATTTCGTTTTTCCTAATTATTTCCCCAATTATAATGAAAACTATTTGGAAAATAAAAAAACGGCCTTTTTTAGGATTTTTTTTTATATTTTCTTCAATACAAATAAATATATCATTAATAATTAAATTTTTTAAAAAAAATCTCATTTTAAGTTTTTTTGTTTACATTTACCGTATAGAATAATTTCTGAAAATAATACGATTAGTTGTACTTATAATTAAAATAAAATACAATTTGCCAAGAACATTTTTATTTAACATAATTTTAAATGTAAAATAAGTAGCATTGCATAATAGTATATAATAATAATAATATATAATTTTCTAAAGTTTCTTTGATAAAACTGCAGAGAAAGATTTAAAGTGTATATTTACGTCAAATAAATAGAATTCGAGGTTTTCATTAGATATATTAGGTATCTTATACATTATTATGTTTTGTACCAAAACATTTGGAATGCTTGATGGTGTGTACAAATACGACAACCATAAATATCTAGAGGAAATGGTTACGGCTGTTAAATTTCTCCAATGTTAATCCAAAGTATCTTTGGCCTCTATAAATAAACGACAGAGATGCGAAGTAGCGCTGCAATGAATGTGGTAACGAAGCCCATTTCGACCCGAGTCATCAATTGTATCAAATGGCGAACGGTTTTGAGTGCAAATCTAGAATTTCGAAATTTCCTAACAAGAATTTTAATTATCATCAACCCTCTATAATGGCAATAACATGTCCCCCCCAATAATTGGCTGAAAATAGTCTCTGAAAGTAAATAATCGAGTATTATGCGCGATGTGCTTCATTTGATTCGTGTACGCGATAATTATTTGGACTTTGCATCGTAAATCTGGCGGCGAAACATAAAACGGCCACTGGCCACCGAAAACATCGCAGCGGAGAAACTTGTATGTATAGATAATTATAGTAATATAGTTAAATTATAAAATAACTGCGAAAACTTTAGCGTGAGTGAATTTCGGTAATAAAGTTATTCATATTTTCATCATTTGAATAATTATTATACTGAGGGGGACTGGCCGCCGCCACCGAGTGGTAGTCTAAGTGTAACTTTTTGGTCGGGTGAACATTTAGTGGAGCAGTAAAAACCAATTAAGAGACAGAACTTCCTTGTGGTAATAAATCGTGACAAAAAAAATTAGCATTGGTTGACGGTTTTTTTTTTTGCTTCTAAAAGCATTTTATAATAATTATAAAATGGTTTTGAAAGTAAAAACAAAAAAAAAAAAAAATCCAGTATGTGTTTGCTATATAAGGAGTTAAAAAAAAAAAATTCGTTCTTATTGTTAATCCGTCTTATACAGCATTATGCAGCAAACATATGTATGTGTACCTACCGCACAGAAATAACGTGTATGTATATAATGTATAGGTATACAAGTAAACACAACGAAACAATTTAATATCTTTCTGCGAATAAATTACGATCGTTTAAATATTGAGTTATTATTTCAGTGATATTTAAACTGTGCGTTGCAGCTCCTAAGGGGCGGTAAAGAGAGCCACGACGAGCAGCAGATCCAGAACAAGATAAGGGTGAGGGATGATTTAGAAAACTCTTATTAGGCACACATTTATGATTGGCTCAAAAATAAACCAAGCTAAGAGTTTAATGGGGCCGCTAAAATATTTCGATGAGATGAAGGATCCGTGACATGACGATACAGTTTGATTGCGACTGAGTTATTATACTATAGCGTAACCTATTACAATCCATTAAACATTACGATTTTTTTTATCACCGGATAGAAAAATTATACTTCTAAAGTTTCGTATCGAGAAATTAGTTAAGAACCGAGTCACTCGTATAAATGTTATTTAAATGTTTTATTTTATTGTTGTTTTTGAATGATGTATTATAATATACAACCCCCTTGTTGTACAGAGTCAGCCTTATGCGCTTGATTGGATTATTTTCGTGCTCGGGCAACTTTATAACCAGATTTGTAATACCTCCGCCTTGTATTTTTTTTTTTTTTTTTTACACTGTTTCGCAGCACAACAAAGCTTCGCGTTCCCGCGGGAGGGCCGTGACTTTTTTTTCCTCTTCTTTTTATTTGTCTTGGTTTGGAGACGCGTGCGTTCGACCCCCATGCCTTATTATATTCTCATCCAAACAAGTCTTCCCATTCGAATCCGGAACCGAGTCACGCGTTTCCTCTACACATTCGCCTTTACCCGTGGTTTGCATACGAAATCCGTTTCTCGGTTCTATTGGTGGGAAATTGTTCTTTATTTTTTCCCCTCACTCTTGATTTTCTTTCCATTCTCTTATACAGGTAATACTACACATAACCCGCTCGAGATCCGAGAGAGCTTATAAACTAAGCTCGACGTAATGCAAGGGACTAGGTTGTTCGCGCATGCGGCGTTACCCCAACGGGATAAAAATGTATTGGAAAAGCGTCTGCATCCGACGGCCGCGAAATTGAATTCTGGTTTAATCGCATTTTGATGCGCGCATGTAAATCCATTCCATATATTACTATACGAATTTAAGTATTGTCGAAAAGAACGAAAATAATTTTTGAAACCAATCGGTAAAATCACAATACAAATATCAATAAATTGTATACTTACATCGTTCGTTCGAGTTCGCTTTATGGGTAAGTATATAAATACAATTTCTGAAAAATTGTATAAGTACACACTTTAATATTAAGGGCTATATCTTAACGGTTTCTTTAAAGTTAATTGAAAAATGTTCTCTTTAATCGACCGTATTCTATTATATTATTATAAATTATAATCACGACTCAATCTGAATTGTTTACAATATTACCACTCCGACATTTTAACATAAAGCAAGTCAGTCGACGTCATTTTTCAAATCTATAGTGCAATCGTTATTGTAAATAATCGTGGGTTAGGAAAGTATACAAATTAAAAATATAAATATCCGGTGACAGGTAATAATCTAAGAATTACGTATTTATTTTAGTATTAATTACAATAATATTATGTTAATAGATTGACCGGTTGATTGGTTTACAGTTATTTCAATATTATTATCATTTCGCAATGGCGTAGTTTTAAGTTTGAGTCTTTTGTAGAATATGTAATTTTTAGACTTCGTTAGTGTATAGTGAAGAAATTATTACAGTTTTATTAAGATGTGTTTTTCTCACATAAAATATTTTTTCGATTATTAAAATCTCCCAAAATAGTTCACACCGCATGTTTCCTAAGTTGTACACTTAGGAAACATGCGGATTTCTCGTCCAGCGGTAGGTAGTTATTTATTTGAACAATTTGTCTAGATCTCTGATAGTTTTTCTAAAAGATTAAAAATACTGACAACGAATAATAACGATGATACATTCGGATTTATTCTTGTTGATTTCTAAAGTATCTCGAGTAATAAAAACACAACTAATACCACTAGTTCATCGTTCAATTGCATTTTTTTTTCAAGTAGATTTATACATTACTCTATATCCTGTGTACGTTCCAAACTTCTCATCTGCAGCCAAGGCCTACCGCCTAACTATATGCCAAGTATTTTTTACATTCAATTTTGACTCTTGATGTGTTTTATAATGAGAATTCATCTATCGACATTTTATAAGTTTTATATTTTATTATTTGTATCGTTTTTGATTCATCAGTTATTAAAATTTACGGCATATTTTCAAATGATTTTGTTTTTAATAAAATTAAAGATATTTTTGAAAGTTTACAGAACTCATTAGCTACATTAAAAAAGATCTGATAGTGCTGATGGGTGTGTCACTGTTGTAGGTGAAAAGTTAGAAAGGTAGGACCATAGTAAGAAAATGTATGTTCTGACACCTCTACCTCCACCCACCACCATCTAAACCTCTCTCAACCCAAAATGCCCGAGTTTCACGAGCTATTTAGATGACGCCATCCTTTTTAATTTTTTTTTTTTAACTACTGTTCAAACTAGCTTAACAATTCTGGTGTCATGCGATGACAGGAATAAGGCTAGCCGTAATCAAAGTTACAACCAGGGTGAAGGGGGGTTTATGGTTATAATCCCTCTTTCAAATTTGAGATTTCGTACCTAACAAAAAAGACTTCCATCTATTGCTTGTTGGTTCCTTAATATCTCCCGTCTAAAACTTATCACGAGTACGTAAATTCCTAAATGGCTCCGGTATTAAACAAAAAAAAAAAAGGTGTTCACGAAATTTTTTATGGTTATAGTTTTTTAAAGTTATATGTCTAGGTACTACGTATGTTTTTCATAAAATTATTTTGTACTGCCGGTGACCGATGCAAAGTAGACAGCGATTGTGTCTTATGTTATTTATTAGTGTGGTTCTTATTTGGGTAATGGTCAAATTTTTGTTTTGACGCCCCTTAACTTTATTTTAAACCAGTGGTCGGCAACCTTTTTAGACTCCCGGGCCACATTCATAAATTAAAAAAAGTTCGCGGGCCAGACAAAAAAAAAAAATAACTGTTTAAAATATTAAAATAATAGATTAATAGAACATAAAAATAAAATTACAGTTTTTAATAATATAATTATAATATAAAAGTATGGAAATTACAACTGCTTAATAGGCTTAATGTGATTTTTGTTGTTGAATATTGTTTATTTTTTCGATTTCCACATTAAAATTACTTGTGCTGGCTCTAAGTACATGGTGGAGATGGTCATCAGTTAAGCGTGAACGGTATGGATTTTTAATTTTTTTCATATGAGAAAAAGCCTGTTCACATACGTAAGTGGATCCAAACATACTGAAGTATTTTGCAACTATATTTTTAATTTTTGAAAACGATGCAGGAAGTTCAGTGAAAAAAAGTAAAGGCGATGCTTTGAATGAGTCTTTTAAGATACTTTGTGGCTGCAAATCTATTATTTCCATTTGAAGCTCAACAGGTATATCTTCATATCAATATTAAACGGATTGGCGAGTAGTTGAAAATACTGTGAATGTCGTTTGAAATCTTGAAATCGATTATTAAATTCTTGTTGAAGTATCGAAATAGCTTCAACAAATTTAATTGTTGATAATGAAAATTCTAACGATTCAAAAAGTTTTTCCCCTTCAAAGTACTGACGGCGGCAATTTCTTCAGTTATTTCAAACTTTTCATTAATTCCTCGAATAAATACAATTAACTGTGCAGAGTCAACAATATCTGTACTTTCATCAAGTGCTAACGAAAAATATTGAAATGTTTTGGTTTTTTTTATCAGTTCATTTAATAAATTGTCACCAACATTTTCAATGCGTCTTGTTATTGTACGAGCAGATAATGGGACTTCTTCAAACTTATGTACAATATCTGGACAAATATTACCGGCCATGCGTAGTACACATTTTTGGACAAATTCTGCGTCTGTAAATGGTTTTCCCTCTTTCGCAATTAACATAGCTACATTCACACTGGCAGAAATAACGGCTTTATTTTGAATAGTCACTTTTGAAAAGATCGTTTGTTCTCCGATTTAAGGAGTCATATTTAACTTTATGCTTGGATTCATAATGCCGTTTAATATTGTATTCTTTCAAATCAATTTCAAAATTAAATCAAATTTTCAAATTAATAAATTATTTACTTAGTTTAGCCATTTTTTAATAATATTTCAATCACTGATATCTTGGATTATCACTGGATCTTCAGGTCTGAATGTTTTAGACAAAAAACGTCCTGTAAAAATAATAAATCATGAAATTATAATATCAGAATAATATATCAGTAATAGATATAATATAAAACAGTATATTATACATACTAATGCATTTGGCAGTCTTGTATTAATATGTGTACATTAAAGATTTAAAAAAAAAATAACCATAACAATAAAAATAAGTCACAAACTAAACTAAAAATGAGAAGTAGACTAAACTCAAATATTAATAAAAAATAAATACAATCAGATTCTCTATATTATAATAATGTGTTTAAATGCTACAGTAAAAATGAATTGTAAAATAATTACTTTTGTAGGTTAAAAGGTTTACATGCTGAAAACAATGATAAATCATCATAATCAAAAGATTTTGAGTGAAGATATCACAATAATTAATGTTATTAACAACCCAGTATCAAATATTTTTATATTTCGCCTAATCCATCTGTGGAATTTACCTAAAAATATTATTGTAATGACAAATGATAAGATATGTATCATAATTGTACTAGTAAAAAAAATTATTAATATTGGTGATAAATAATAAATTTTAAATTCTTAGTTTAACTATTATTATTATTATAATTATTATTTATTGAATGTGAAAAAAATTAATTTAACTTTTAAATTGTACTGTATTTGTACAATATATATGCAGTCTTCTTAGCTAATATAAGTTTAAATGACATCAGATATCTGACATATAGGTTTTAAGGTTTTGTTTATCAGACACTCCTGACTATAGTTACTTATTGTCAGCAATAGGAGAACAGATTTTAAACTGTGAAAGTTATAGTACTTATGTATTATTCAGATTCTAGACAGGCATACCTAATTAGATCAAAAGGACAAACGGGTGACCAACATGCACAATGAAGTAATACCAAATACCTGTAGTAATATTAATATATAAGATCCAGATTTAGCTATCAGTGTATCGGTGACATGGCTGTTGGGACTTCACACTATTTTTATTATTATTAAAGTGCTCTTATTGCAATTAAATTACATGATTGTAGTCAATACTCAGTCTTTCTTTAACCAATGTTCAAACAGTAGGTATGCGTGTGCCACATACTGTGTCGAATGTGTATTTTATATAAGTTCTCATAAATTATATTGTAATAATTGTGTTTTATGACTAGCTAGTGTCTACATTGTTTGCTAGTTTGCTACATAATGTCATTACTCTCATATTCAATGCAATATTATTGTAATTTTGCTGTATTTTCTATCAAGTGCATTTGTCTAGAATATCACTATCTTCAATAATTTAATCTACCGTCCTCCTCCTACATACTATATAAAAAATGTATTAATTGTATTATTTTGTGTTACTATTCTATGTGCCCCTCTATTTCATGTATGTATCAAATATGTAATAAATAAAGAACAATGTATACTACAAGGGTATTTATGTTTAGGCATACCCATAAATAATTAAATAAGTTTACTCAGTGGTGTTTTCAGAAAAAGAAATTATAGGATATAGTGTATACGATCATTTGTGAATTTAAGAAACAGATGTTGTGATTTTATATACATGAAACAATTCAGATTTAACCAAAGACTATTACTACGCTTCCAAATTCGCAAACTTTACAAAAATGATTTTTTCTATACCTGGTTTTGTATATTTTTATTTATGTACTTGGTCATAAAAACTATTTTACCAGTCCCATTAAATATAATAATTTTTTAAACTAATTTTAGATTTATAATATCAAATTAGAGCTTTTAAATGATAAAGTTACATCAACAATGTAATGAGCAACAACATGAAACTTTAATCACAAATTTTAATAGTAAATAAAGAGGAAAATTACTTATTTAAGTTTTTTTAGTTACAGCTAATACACAATACTATAGGAACTCTAATTTTTATGGTAACACATTAATTACAAAAATATAGACTTCACAAAACTTACCGCAAACTATTTTTGTCCTCAGTTTAATATTTATTTTTGTTATTTTAGACTTGTATCTACAGCACATTGATATTTTACCAGCCAACTTTTAACATAGTCTTCAAGATGCTAAATATTTATTTAAGGTCCAAACATATTGCTAAATATTAAATTAGCTATATTATTTACAATTAATTGTGAATGAAAATCAGTATGAATACTATTCATAAAACTCAATCCTTGTTCACATTTTGTTAAAGAACATGAAAATGTTTTTAGAAAATCAGACATCACAATTTTAGATTCATTATTTTGGTCAACGTTAATTTGTCTTCTGCAATTAATTGTGTTGTCACATAATAAATAATTATACAAAATAATAATTCCTTAATTTGTAAATCTCATAAAGGCTAAACGTAAATTTTTTTTTAAAAAATTGTTAAGTATTTGTACTATTTTTACAGGGTGTATGATTATTCACCGACCAGTAAAAGGCTATACGCCATATACCCTCCAAAACACAACTGGGTAAACCTCTTAAGATTATACAAGCTGATTCTGTGATTTCAACCACTAACAGTAAAAAATTGTTCATACTACAGAGCTTTAGAGTGTTACCTTTTGGGTTAGTCATTTTCAACTGTCAAAATTGATTAAATATGCATACATACAGTGGCGTTGAAATAGTTTGAAAATACAAGGGCAAACTAATTTGATTATTATATTACATAACATATAATGTTTAAATTATATTCAATATTCATAGTACTATTTTTATAGTTATATTTTCTACTAATATTATGTGTATTTAATATACTCACCCCCCACCGAAAAATTTGGTGAAGTGGTCGCCAGATCTGTACCCCTAGGACAGTCCCACTGCATGTATTTAATCTATGGATTTAAATCGTAAACGGCACTTGGCGTTATTGACTACATACGACATTGGACGCCATTTAGACCGAATTTTTATTTACGTTGTTTACACTACAGACGTCCAGATTCCATAATGACACGGCAGCGTAGTTTCTAGATAAAAGATAAAGTATATTATCTATACTATATTTCTCGTAAAACTACGAAATATAAGTTAATCTTTAAATTTTTAAAAAATGTTTCTAATCGTAGAATTTAAATTATGTAAATGGCTGCAATAGAGTTTGTTACACGGCTAAATAACTAGTCATAGCCATGGTTTGTCTTTGTTATGAATATTCTGCACAGTAAAAAAAAGAGCAGCGATCGTCACAAATATTTTTTTTTATCATTTATCATATTACAAACAATTTTTATCAATTTTATGTGTGTTATCTCGTTTATCCGACGAATCATCATAGAAAATATCCCAATAATATGCCACAAAAAAAAATTAAAAAGTAAGTTATAGTGGAAATTATCTGTTTTTTTTTTCTGGTCTTTTGTTTGTGTGTAATTGCCATCTTAACTATAATTTTACAATATAACGACAGTTCGACCGTTATCGTTTATACTCAATTATGTTAAGTACATTTAACGACTATGCATAGTCTATAGGATACATATTCGTCGCTTGTCTCGTGGTCCGTTTTTCTCAGCTCCTCGTCCGGCATTATATGAGTAAGAATAATAATATTCGGCAACAAATTTTAGGTAATAATATAAATTGTTATTACAAATTAAAAACACTAGCCGGAATGTGCCCAAAAGTCTTACGTAATTGAATGGGTTTCATCGCGCCCGGCCATGGCAATGATTATTGTGTGACAGTTATCGGTCAAAATTCATGTGACAGACAGAGGCCAAATAGTATGAATCCTATCACTGACGGTTATAGTTCGTGCTTAATGTCTATGAGCCTAGACGGTAGCTCCAACGATCAGCTCAAGACGCAATTTGTCACTAGGGAAGGCGTCTACAAGCTATTGACATTGGCCACCTATTCACGTCCTAACCGAATCGGCTATAACGTACAAACCAATAACTCTGTGCACGTGTCGTTCGTTACCTATTCAGATTCCAATGGCCATGATGACAGGATTTGTTTCAACATTGGACGTGAACTCTATGTTTTTTTTTACAAAGGAACTAAAAAGGTTAGGTGCATTGTTTAGTTTTTTTTGTAGATATCTATTTATATGAATTTTACTTATTTGGGTATTCTAAAATAATGATAAAATCATAAAAATATGATAGGTAGATACCTATTCTAAAAGTAATAGGAAATAAGATCCCCTTTGTAAATGAATACATACCACATACCTACGTTTAAAAATTAATGATGAATTTAATAAAAAAAAAAAGCATAAATAAAATAGAAAATATTTCACCCATACTATATTAAGTTGAAAAAAAATAAACATGGACAATTATTATTACAATTTTTAATTGTATTATTTATAACCGAAAAACCCTTAATAATAATATAGTGTACCTATGTATTGTTTTATTGGGAATATATTTATCAATATATATATAGGATATTTTGGATTTCTAATTATTATACTATATACGATGCACTAATAAAATGTATACTAAGAAAAGAAGATAGGTACCAAAATTAATTGAACCAAAATCCTAAGACCACAAATAAGAACTATAAACTAAAATAATACATTTTTTTTAAAAAAAAAAAACTGTATAAGTTACCTTTATAAGCTAATTTAGAAATTGCAGAAAAAAAATATAATTACTATGTTAAATCCTCGTATAACCTGTTGTTGAACTAATAAACAAATAACGACTAATATTTTTCAATTCGCCTACAGATTCATTTATTTTTTAAATAAGTATTAATTTACAATGGGGCTTATTTTTTCCTCTGTTTTTTGATACAAGAATTTTTTCCTTCAATTCATTCTAAGAGATATTTGACGAAATGTATAAATTGTAGGTACATTATGTATTTTATATTTAAACAAAAATATCATTAGGTATTAATACGTTTATTTTAAAAATTTTAATTTTATAATTTTAATGTGTATCTAAATATTTTTGTAATTTTTTGTTTTTGTAGGGAGCAGATTTAACCAAACCTATTGATAAAAAAATATACAAAGGAATCAGTCCAACTTGCCATGATTTTAATTCAGTTGCCATAAATGAAAATACAATACCATTAATTGTGGGGTTTTCAAATGGATTAATTCAACTTATTGATCCTATAAAAAAGGATATTAATATATTATTTAATGAAGAAGTGAGCATTAAATATTTTTAATAATTAAGTACACAAATTTTTTTAGTTTATCAATTTGTTTGTTTAATATGTAATAGCTATGGTATGCTAAACAAAATATATACATACAAATATATCTTTAAATTATCAATTATATTAAAATAGTTTTCATATTATAAACAGCATTTCGATAGTGAAAACAGGAGTAGCTGGTGCCACTTAGATATGATAAAAAAAAATATAATAATAAATCATTTGCTACATAAAAAATGATATTTTAAAGTTACTACAATAAATAATTGATGATTGGATGACCGGTTTTTTTGCTAGTTGAAATCTGTAAATTGTTATTATAGTAATCCTTTATTATCCGCAGAGGTTATAGAAGTTAGCGAAACCACTTTAAAAAACTAAATTTATTAGAAACACTGTACAACTATCGTATAAGTTATTAATTTATAAATATTTCCAACTCAACTATGGATACTGATGGATTACTATAATACTAACATTAAATAACACAAGTGTTAAAAAAAAATTGTTGGTGTTTAATTTATTTTTTCTTTTTTCTTTTAGAAAGTGATTGATAAAACGAAAATCACCTGTATTAAATGGGTCCCAAATTCTAAACATTTATTTCTTGTATCACATGTTAGTGGAAAATTATATTTGTACAATGAAACATTTAGTTGTTGTACAACTCCACCTATTTATCAACAAGTAAAAACTGGTGATGGTTTTACAATATACTCATGTAAAACCAAAAGCACACGAAATCCAATTTATAAATGGTTAATTGGTTTTGATAGTAATATCATTAATGAATTTGCCTTTTCTCCGTGCGGTCTTAACTTGGCAGTTGTAACCCAGGATGGATTTCTTAGAGTGTTTCACTATGATAAAATGGAATTGATTGGAATGGCACGTAGTTATTTTGGTGGATTTTTATGTGTTTGCTGGTCTCCTGATAGTCGGTAAATAATATTGTAATTAATGCATTTTAATATATATACTATTTTATAACTTTAAATTATTGCTTAGTATTATATTAATTTCTTTTTGTCTTAAATTATTTAATGGTTATCTACAATTATCTATGCTACCCTCTTATAGCTATCCTCTTATCTACCTCTGTCATGAATTGTTTCATGTACTCTCATATATCATATGTCTTTTATGAACTTTTAGTTAAACTTGTAATGCAGTAAATGTCTTATAATTTTTTTTTTATACTATACCATAGTTCTTGTTTTTTTTTTTTTATTATTCAGTATTTCTTTGTTATTGTTTCTTATCCATTTAATCTTAAGCATTTTTCATTAATGTTACATTTAAAAAGGCTCTAGTTTTCTTTCTTGTCAAAGTTTTTCTGCCATATAATGTATACTTATATGTACTTACTTACTTACTATATATACTTATTTAACTTTATATGCTACGTGTTATCCTTTCAGGAACCCTTATCCTTACCCATAAAATCACACTATTAGTTGTTAGTAGATTATTTTTATCTTGAAAAATCTTTTTGGTTTGTGTTATTCTGCCAACTACTTCTATTTTACTTTGGCTATCTTCTATTATTTTACTTGCATTTGTGATACACATTAACTATTATTATATTAATATAAGGTGAATATGGTTTGTTATGCTATGTAGTGTAATTTTTGGGGTAGGGAGGTAATCCTTTAGTTGCATTCTATATCTATTCCATAATATATTGTTTACATTAACTATAATTTGTGCAGGTCATCTTCTGTTTTTGTACAGAAGGAAATCTAAATATATTAATTGATACTTCAACTATTTTAACACTTTAACCTATTTTTTTTTTATCCAATTTTTGATTATTTTGGTAATAATCTTGAAGACATGAGTCCAAGATTCTGTATGCTTTGCACTTCAATATTCCTTTAAGTTTTGGAATCAATACCCAAAATCTCTAATAGGTTTTTCACATTTTTATTATCCATTAATTTTTATTATTTTTTAATATTCTTTTCATTTTGTTGTGGTTTATTTAATATTTTAATTTTCATGTACACCAAATCATTCCTTCCTTTTTTAGTAATTCTACTATTTTACATTATTGATACTTACCCTTTTTTTTTTATGTATTTTAGTTTTGTTACTGTTCATTTTTTTTATGTTTTGTAAAATTACACCTACATCATATTCATATTAAAAATTAATATATATTTTAGGTATATTGTTGTTGGTGGGGAAGATGATTTAGTTACAATATACAGTATTTCTGAACAGAGGGTGGTTGCTCGTTTACAAGGACACCATAGTTGGGTTAATGTTGTGGCTTTTGATCCTTATACAAGTTCTTTACCATCAATGGAATCATGTTTACCTGGGTGCTACCGACTTGGATCTGTGGGACAAGACACACAATTATGTTTATGGGATATTACTGATGACATATTACGCCATATGACATTAACTCCAGCAACACCTAAACAAAATGGAGTTGTTCATTATACATCAAAGCATAATGGAAATTCTAGTAATGAAAAAAAACAAACTCAAGATCCCATGCGACTAATTGGTACAGCTGCTTGTCCGCGATTTGATCAGTGCCCACTTCTTGAACCATTAATTTGTAAAAAAATTGCTCATGATCGGTTAACTGCCCTAGTATTTCGTGAAGATTGTTTTGTAGCAGCTTGTCAAAATGGATATGTTTACACTTGGGCTCGTCCAGGAACAATTGTTAGTATATATTTTATTATATAATTTAGTGAACACCATGTTCTATTAATTTGTTTATTTTTCAGACTAGTTTGAATGCACATTTAGTATCAGATCCAAACTCATTAATTTCATCATTAGAATTATCTTCATCAAATTCAGCATCAATAGTGTAATGCATATTTTTTTATATTATATCATTCAAGATGTTAATAACATTTTTAGTTTTAACTAACAACAAAAGTGATAAATTGACAAGCAAAAGGTGATAATTAAAAAAAAAAAAAAAAACCAGTTCAAATAAATACTTATTAATTATTTTAGACTACTGTTAGGAAAACATTTCAACATTTATTGAATTTAAAAAAAAAAAACAAATAGGCTGTGATCATTTTTTTAATACTATGAGCTAATTAAGATATTGTTTTAAAATACTTTGAAACAATTTAAACAAAAACAATAATTTTATAGCTTTATATATATTTAATTATATATAAATATATTTTTATATGATAATTACATTTTAGACTTCTAAAAAATTAAAAAATGTTACATTTAAAATGTATTGTTTCAATACATTTGTATATATACTATTAATCCGATCAAAATTAAATAGTTATGTTACATAATGCATATGATAACTTTTTTTTTTTAGTCTTTAATTTTAGATAATTTTGATGACTGATAAATAAAATAATATCATAAGCAAATTTCCATAATATTAATGTAATAATATATAAAATAAAATATTTATAGGGACCCACCAATTTAAATAAAATATAAAACTATAACAATTTATATTATGGCTGAGATATTGATACTTAATTGTTTTTATATACATATTATAGAATAACCCATATTATATTAATTTTAATTTTATTTTTAATAAATCTAATTCAAAATATATTTCTATGTGACACTAGTCATCAGAATACAAATAATTGTATGTTTTCATTTTTGTGAAATAAGGGTACTCTGTCTTGATTTTAATTTATACATTTGTTATTGTAAAATGATAAATAGTTTTAATGATTACAATTTATTTTTTTTTTTTTTATTAGTTTTCTAAGTAATTTTTTTCAAGGGTTAATAGAATTTTTAATTATTTGATAATTTTTTGGTTTGAAAAGAATTATTTCATTTTTTACATGTATACAATGGACATATTTTAATGTACAATTTAATTTTATTATTTTAACTAACTATATTTGTACAATTTGATTTTAAAACTTAAATGTATAATATATTATACTTTTTTATATTGTATTGCTCTTAAAATTTGTATCTATTGTCATTATTTTTTTAAAATATTTTACTATTAGTTTTTAATAGAAATAAACATTTTATACATCAAATTGTAATATAGAATATTTTCTTGGTTATTTATTTATTTAATACACTCAGGGCATAAGTACAGTAATTATTATGGCTCAGAAGTTATAGGAGTTGTATATTTTTCTATATGCTCTGGATTTATAGCAGATCAAGCTAGAAATACTCGAGAAAGATTATACAATGGAAAATTTAAAATGCATATTTTGCATATTTCGTTAATTTAAAAAAAAAATGCATATTTAATATTAGCTATAAAAAAAAATGATTTTCTTTTGCTTTCTTAACCAATGTATTTTAAATAATATTGAATATAAAACTCAATATTATTTTACATAATTATTTATTGTTATTTCCTATTGTCTCAGTCTATTATTAATTTAATCAATTAGAGCGACTGATATCTAATCTTTTTTGTGCATATTAATAATAACATATATTTTCAAATAATAAACTTTGAATAATATTTTACACATTTATTACATTGTTTATATATTTTACAATTTTTTGCGTAATGCATATTTTGCCTTTTTTAGCTTCTATAACTACAGAGTCCTAGTAATTATTATAATACATTTGATAGGTATTAAAGATATGATAATTACAATAATTATGAGTAAACAAAATTAGAACATAATAGTACTAATTCATAATACCGCTTGAGAGGAATGAAAAATGTTTACATTATTTTTTAGATTGATTCAGGAAGCTCAAGCTATATTGATAGGTGAAATAAACCATATATAGTGTTCTGTGTTTTAATATAAAAAAAAGTTGACTGAGATCTGGAATTGAATGAAGGAACTGATATATCAGTTAGGCTAAGGAGGATACTGTCACTAATTGATCCATGTAATATTTTATAATTAAAAATTATGTTTAAAAGAACTCAATGTGTTAAATACTTAATACTAAATGAATAATTTATTACTTTGTTTATAAGATAAGAATAGTGGGTTGTAGTATTGTTCTGTTTCTAGAAATGGGAATGTGCTGGGGGCATTAACTTATAATGTTTTACTGATACCTATTCATTTTTAAGTTCCTACAATACTAAATGATGTACAAAATTAAAATGCCAAACAGTAATAATATAAAGTGCAAGATGTATTTTGATTTATTTTCAAAAATTGGAAATTAAAGTAGATACCTATTTTAAAAATGTTTACATTGTTACAGCTAAGAAATATAGGCTCCATGTACAGTCAAGAGCTGAAGGACTTAAATACCCAAATTGTTTTTGCCTCAACATAATAACACACACAAAAAAAAAAATTAAAACAGAAGTAAAACTGGTGATAGACATACCACCATTGTAAGTGAGATTTTGAGAATGTAGGATATGAGATAATTCAATTTATTCATAGATATTGAATAATATTTGTATATTATCATTTTAATGTTATTCCTACAGACATTCCCATCATTTTCAGCTTCTTTTAAAAACTCACATATATGTATATATAATATCTATACTATAATAACTCTTACAGCAAATGGATGTAAATGTGATTACTACAATCATCCTATATATATCCTAGGATTTTAGTAGAACTATCTGCTATATATCCTAGAATTTCCCAGGGCATCCATTGAACATTCTTCAATGATACTGCCTATAAAAACCCTCAGGATATCCCACACAGGATTAAAAATATTGATCGCATTCTATTCATGTTCTATAAATATCCTGTTAATAACCTGAGTGAGTCCCAAGTATTCCCAAAAGTATATTAAAAAACTTTCTGGCTTATAAGATCTATTGGCCATATTTTCAACTTTAACAATTTTTTAACGCAGTAAACTCCGACTAATGAAGGACATATATAGGACACATATGAAGGTGTTATATATAAATCTTGTTTTTTTAAAAATTGTCTTCCATAATGATAACAAGACATTTTTAATTGATCAGTTAATTATATTTTCAACAACAATAATTTCTTCATTAGAAAGTACACAGCATTTATTTTTTTTACTCTTTGCCACTATTGTAAAATTACTGTTATAAAACATTAAACTTATGTTGTTATGGAAGAGGCCAAACAACGGGAAAGTAATAGGTATCAAATAAGATCATCCCAATATTGTACTAAACACATCCTGTGTATAAATGCTCAATCGACGTCCTAACTATGTCCCATAGAAAATAAAAAATATTCCTGGCCCTAAAATCAAATTTTTACTATCCTGATAACTCAGGACATTTCAAGGCTCTTGACAGAACCATCCAGTAGTAGTCCCGGATAAATTTGTGCTGTTAGAGAAGTACCTATACGTTAACGTATATAACAACTTTGTTGCCTACAATTATTTTGCCAACCATCATAAAAATTACAAATGATGAACTACTATCGTACAAAACACATACACACAGCACAAACTTAGGAATAGTTTTGAGATATGACTTATAACCTATTATAACTGTGGGTAATGATGTTTTCTTGTGAATAAGTAGGAATAGTCGTGACATTTGCCATCGTTTGGTTAGGTTAGGGTAGGTTATCGTTTAAATATCGCATGAAAATATTCGAGCATTTTTACAAGCATATTCCGAAAAAAAAAATAAAAACATTTTTTATTAATACCTACACTGAATCTAGGAAATAATTACATTTGTACGTGGGTATAATACGACTAAATAATATTGTTTATCTGCGTTGTTGAATGAGACATTTTTTTCATTAATATATACCTATATATTGATATATACGATATATATATTGAAATATATATATATGATAATATATTAATATATATTGGTAGATACCAATATCGTATGAATATTAAAAATTGGTTTTTAAATGAAATACATTATTTTTAAAACTAACATATTAATAAATTAAAATATAGTAATAAACGTGGTAAAATGTTCAACATATTTAAGCCATTTTTTAGCTTTTATAGACATTTAAATTATGCTAGTTTTTCATATATCTAATATTTATTTGGTAGGTTCTGTAGATAAAATTATTAAACCAAACAGAAATGCTTGAAGATTTAACAGTAAGTTCATTATAAGTTGTATTTAGTAGTCAACAATAAAAAGTTGAGTTTAATGTAAGTACAAAGTATTTTTTTTTGTTATAAGAATTTAATATCAAGTATTTTGACGAAAATCCTTAATATAACGGCCTTTTAAAACATGTATATCCTAATTCCCTTCAGAATCGTTTTTGGTTAGCAATGATTAATCGTTGCATTCTAAAATACATTAAATTCCACTCTCTATATCCTACTTTCCCAACTTCTCACCAACAATATAGTAGCCCACCCGTGGTGTGAATTATGTCCGCCTTTTTTTTTTTTTTTAGTTGTGTTATCAAATTTTGACAAAAATCGTGAATATTACAGCCTTTTAAAACGTGTATTACTGAATTTCGCTCCAAATCGTTTTTCGTTAACAAATCTACAAATATTAATTAAATAACTTAATATAATACTTAATAATTGTATGTATAACTAATACTATAATAATACCTATCTATACCTATCATATTATATTCTCAACTTGTTAGGTACATTACCCTAATTGTCGACATCATTATTTATACTGCATCCGAAATTGAAAATTATATTATTTATAATATATATTATATTATTAATATAGTTATAAACTAATGAATAAGTGTAAAATTAGAGAAAAAATTATGCGTCGTATTCGGGATTCGAACTCGAGACTGTCAGGTGGCAATGTACCGTGAACTTCACTACGCCGATATACTTACAGTACGCGTAATTACTTCTAGGTAAAGATAATTCGGTCGGGATTAGTTGTTTTAATCATTTTTGTTCACATATTTTGAATATTTTAATGATAATCAGTGCATAAATGCATGCATATTTCGTACGTTTTTAGTGCATATAATTCCGCGCCCTAGTGGTCTCATCTATACAAAGTATCAGCGTGAAACATGAAACCTCCAAACAAATTTCAACGTTTATGATATTATTTTAAATAAAATGGGTATGAATTTTGTATTTTAATACCCCCCAATGTATTGCATATTATGACCTATTGAAAATGTAAATTAAAGCCATCTTATTGAATAGTAAATGAGATCAAAGATACACATTAACTCCGGTAAAGGTGGTAGAGAACGCGTCCACACAAATACCCGAGCGACCGGAGAATAATTGTTTGACCAATTTCCATAAAAGATCTTATGGATGTTGATGGAGTGTTTAAGTATTCCATGAAGCGATCGTGATGTGGCGATACGAATGAGGCATTGGGAGAATGATTGTAAATAGATATTAGGCCGTTCCCGGTGGTGGTGCTAAACCGGGACAACCCGCGACGGAGTAGGAGCAAGCCCCAAACTCTCCGCCTATTAATAAAAAATTAGTTTAACATTAGAACCCCTCGATGAGGGGTGTACCAGATGTTAAGCTGATAAGAACAGATACTACACTTTGATCTTAGCCGATAGGCCGAGAAGCGATACCGAAGACTCTCAAACTGCAGATACTTATACTGAAATCCGCAATCCTAACAATGACAGAAAAAAAATTTGAGTGACTCCGAAAATTTGAAAATTTCGATTTTTTTTGAATATCACTCATTTACATTCACATATAATCGCGTTCAAATAGCATGTTAAAAAAGTTCACGACCTTGTTTAAAGCCCAAACCGATCGCCACACTACAAGAGAGTTCACCACGTCAATGTACAACATCAAAAAGCGCCATCTACCGCCAAAATCCAACGGTTTACGCCTGTAGTTTTCGAATACGCATTCACTAAACGTAGTAACAATACTTGTTCACGTTCAGTACATATCGGGTATATAAGTATATTTAAATTTACCTAGGTGATTGTATCGTACGAAATAAATGGGTGATTTAAAAATAATGCGTAACTATTACTGAACGAGAAATAATTGGTACCTAGTAACAATGTCATAAAAAACAACCGTGATTGCCGACTAATTCACCGACAATTTTGAATCATCATTATTGTATATGTCTTGATTTAAATAATTTATTATAATAACTGCAAATTAAAAATTTAAGCTTGATGAACTTTTACCAATCATTTTTTTACAGGTAAATATGTTTTTACCGAAAAAATTAGCATTTGATACCTCAAATTTAACGTCTTAACGAGGTGAATTTTCATAAAATATCATTAGAATGGAATAATTGTAGTCTTGGGATTGTTGATTAGAAAGAATTTCCACCTAGTGGTTAGTATTTTATAATTTCCCGTTTTTAGTAAAACTCCCCTGCACTGTAAAAAAAAAAAAAATAACCAACGACCAATATGGCAGTATAATTTGTACTTTTGTTTTCGTATTTGAACCGACAGCAGTGAGGAATCTATTTTCACAATAGGTACTTCCCTACCGAGGAAGATAAATGGAATTCTTAAGATTTAGTTGAAAATTCAATTTCCACTTTATCGTCTCGATCAGACTGGCAAAAATTGTATTGCTTTTTTTTTTACTTACTATTAATAAAAACTTTTTACTATTTTGTTTTCTGATTTTCAAGGAATTGTAATGGGTATGCTATAAAATCACTAATATCAGAACCATTGACTGTATAATATGTGGCTGGATATTTCTCACAATAACCTATACAGAAATCAACGTGACATTTTCGAAAAAATGACCGACTTTTAATTAACTACGTGTGCAATGGATTATATATTTTGCGGTACCTATTATATTATAGAGTGGGATAATGTAATATTATAGTACTATAATATTAATTAGTGTTTAATGTCCTTTCGTTAGTCGATTTTTATCTGCAGAATTGGTGGCGTGAAGTTTTGTTTTCGTGTAAAGCAGTTCCGGTGAAATAAAATTGCAAAATAACAGACGAACCAAATCCGTAAATAAAGCTATTCGACGTTACTATTACCCAGTTTACATTCAGCCCACTTCCGTGGCAGTGAACAGGGAAGTGGGCATGAAAATGGGCAGCGCGAGTATGTGAACACGTCACTCGCGCTGATCACGCTCCTCGCACTGACGCTGCCCGACGCTCCCGTCAAGAGCGGTAAACTGAGCGGCGCGAGCAGCAAACATAACCGGCAATTGCTGCTCGCGCTGCTATAATTAGCGGGGCAATGTAAACACACACTGCCGTCGACGCTGTCACGGAAGTATTTTGAGGTGTAAATACGGCAGCAATACGAGTAGCAATGGCAGCGGCTGAACGTAAACTGGGTATATACTTTACGTAAAAGACTAACTAGGTATATACTTAGTATTTTTCGCCTGACGACAAGTATTACTGCACACGTACGCCCACCCGACTATAATTTAGCTCACGAAGCAGTTACTTCATAAAATAAGTACCTACTACCCAGTTTATAATGGTTATGAATTATTTCACTATATCTTTTTTTTTTTTTTTTTCAAATATATAAATAATTGTACGTGCCTACCAATTTTAGCTGCGTATACGCGTTCTGTCCCCTCCCAATAAGAATATAGCGTATTGTGCACACGGTGGAATGAAGTATGTGAAAATAATATCACTGTAAACTGTAAACTGTGGCCGACCACGACATAAACGAGCCACCAGGACGTCGACCGGTTACCAGTATGTTGTTAATGTGCGTGCGGTACAGATTCATTCTGAATAAAAAAACGGTGATTTCTGTACAGGTTATCGAGAAAAAGATTCGGCCGCGTATTATGCGGTCAATGGTTCTGGTATTAATGATTGTATAGCATATCTATCAGGAAAAACAGAAAATAAAGTATCATTAATCGTTGAATAAATGGATGTTTTGTGTGAAAAACAAAAAAACCAGCGTAAGGAAATCTAATTAGAATTTTGTATCTGTGCGTCCGACGTCAATAAATTAAATGTTTTTTCTTTGTTTTACTACTTGTGTTGTTAGCTACCGACCACACGGGCGAGCTACGGATACTCGCGATATATTAGGAAAATATACCCACTGTATGTGAAATAGGTAGGTACTTACCTAGATAATTACTACATCAGGAAATTATCTTTGAAACCCCAATTATGTCTAAATTATTCTGTAGTTAACACGAATCCTGTATCGCAAGAACACTAAACCATTATAAAATAATATTAGATATTATTGAAATAAAATGGGCATTTTCTGCGAGTGTAACTGTAGACCATAGACCGTATAACCAATAACCATAGACGTACTATCTATATAGTATAATATATGTATATTCTCATTCTATGATAGGTACTAAGGTCTTTGAATATAACACCACTGCTCCGAATATTAACAGCCACTATATAATATTACTCCGATACTTTATTATTACTGTCACCATAGGCGTGCACAGGGAGTACGGATGAGATTAAAAACAGAGAATAGGGGGCTACGTCCCCGGGGTTCAAAAAAATCGTATTATGAGTGAAATCAATTAATTTTTGCGAAATATGTAGGCACGTTTTATGTTGTAGATTTTTAATGTCCAATTTTAATTTTAATTAAAAAACGCATTTTCGATTCAACAATCGGTAAGACATTTTATTATTTTTAGATATATTTTTTATCGGAGTTTTGCGAGTTTAAAATAATTTTCAGGGGCGCTAGTGGCAACCTTCTGCATACCTTGAAAAAGAGGCCTATACGCACGCCTATGACTGTCACATACACTGTCAATACAAGTAGTTACTCATATAATATGAATACAAATTCATAAATACTTACTGACCTACATTGGCATCAAGACCCATCGAGACTATAGTAACAGTTTTATTAGATGCACGGGTCAAGACTAATATAATTTACTTATGATTAATAATCACAATAATTTATTATAGGCAGTAGGACCTACACGTAATATGATGTAATATGATATTATTTGATGTATACAATCGCAATTAAAATATTTTATGAACGATAATTTTATAATTAATTATGCGAAATTGTAGGTATGTTAACTCAGAATTTATCATTGGTAATATTGGCGTGTTGCAACTTTTCTGAAAGCACAAGTTGTCTAGATGTTACATTAAACAGGTCATTTTTTGATTTTCGACATCATTTTTTTAAATAAAAAGCACTTAAGTGGGAAAAAACGTAAGAAAACATACAATTTTACGATTTCATTATTTTATAAAAGCACGGACGACTTTTTCTACCAGAAAAATTATTCAATCGAAAAATCACAAAATACCTTTTGTATTGTCTTTTGACTTACTTTTTTATGGTATTATTGCCAAAACTTGAGTCACTTTTAGTTTTTAAGGAACTTTAATTTTTAGAAGATTTTTGCTGTGATTCGATTATAAATACACGTAGAGACTTGAAACTTAGTAATAATACTCATTTCGGACTTATTTAGACGTGGTAAAATGTCAAATTTTTTTTTTAATAAGCGTTTTAAAATCAAATTTAAACGAAAATCACAAAAAAAAATACGGCACTTCAAATTATGTATTACCAAATCGCGTTCGGAATCGTCTTTCGTCAAGTAATGGTTTATCATTGTTTATAGATATAAATGAAATAACCTTATGTATCCTACCTTCCCAACTTCTCACCTACAACAGTGGCCGCTCCCATCAACAGTATCGGCTCTTTTTTCATACTGACAATGAAAAAAACCTTATTTTAAAACTTGTGCACAATGACACGGGATTTGAGTATGGAAGCGAGTCTGGATTATACTTCTGTACCTGAGAGGCAGAAGTGACCAAGTTTATTTTTATTAATATTGATATCATGAACATTAGAGTTTTCTAATGCATTCTAATGTTCATGCTTGAGATTAATATTATGTTGTTTTCCTAATATCCAATGGTGAAATTTTGTCGCGCGTTATTTTACCTATTACCATTTTAGTCATACGACGCGTATTTACAGATATACTGATAAGTAGGTACTGAATTTAGTTCGGTGGTTACATTAAGAACCAAGTCCAATTATAAATGCTGATTTATAAATTATGATCTACGTCTTATGATAGAACTTAGGCCGTTTTACTAAATTTGTCTTAAATAAGCCATAATTTAAAATAAACCTCATCGTTATAACTTTAAAACCTAATTCACACCATCAGTTAAAGTAAAATAAAATCATGTGAAAAATGGTTGTTTGCTTCTCCTAAAGTTACAAAATGAACTTAGTCCCGTCTGCCTTTCAGGTTTTGATTTTAAGTATTTTTTTATACAATGGGATACAAATGGGATACGGTGTTATTTCATGTCTGTGGACCTGGTAACAAAAAATCTTATCAATTTTTGAAACTGTCCAAAATTATTATCAGACTTTTTGGTCTTACTGTACATATGATAATAAATACATAATTGAAAACGTATTCTTATCTATGACAATTAACAATCTACCGAAAAATCAATGATTAAATTTTACATTTTAAAATAATTAATTCACTACCACCTATATTATAATTTAAAATCAAATATTCGTACCTAATTATACAAATGAAAATCTAAAACCAAATCAAATATCTAATAATTATTATTATGAATTGAAAAACATACATCTTAATTATTATTTTTTAACAATGTTTGGTATTCATATTAATAAATTAAAATTAAAGAAAATGATAATTCAAAATAAATTTCTAATTAAATTGTTTTGCATGTTCATTTTCGGTGTTATAATCTTGTATATTATCAAGTTTAGTTTCAATAATAATAATGAATTTGTAAAAGGTAGGGATATTTTGGAACAAGTAATTTTAGCTGCTCAATATGGTGGAATTCAAGTTGTAGCAATACATAATGAACACCTTGTTAGTGCCAAATCAAAAGGCAAAACAATGGAAGGTGCAAATGATCCAGTTACTAACGCTGATTACACATCGCATTGCGCTATGTATTATCTTTTGAAAAAGAAATTACCAAACATTAAAGTATTTATAATTAATAGTTTTTGTATTTTCAAGTATTGGTTTAAAACATACACCGTTTGTTTATAAATAATAGATTATATCGGAAGAAGAATTATCTGAAAATGACTGTCAAAAGTTGAATATAAGAGAATTAACAAACTATAAAAATGAAAATTTAATAGATATTGAAGATGAATTTGAGAAAAAATATATAACTATATGGATAGATCCGTTGGATGCTACACAAGAATTCACTGGTAAATAAAAAAGTTATTACAACATTTCAACTCTTAAATAATTTTAATGATATTTATTTTAGTTTAACAGTAAAATTCATGGTCTGGAATACCTAACCTAACCTATTCATTTTAAAAATGAATGCATTCACAATTCATTCCACATTCATCAAAAATGACTACCTAAATTGAATTTAAATTAAATATTGGAAACAAATGCTGTTTACCTCCCAATAAATTTTTTTTTCAAAATGTGTATTTTTACATGCTTAATTGATGGTACTTTTAAAAATGTCGCTCAAACTTCATTTGGAAGTTATGGTCAAAAAACTTCAAAATGCTTGATTTTTCTAAAAATTATGTTTTTAAGTTTAAAATATCAACAATTTGTATTTTTTGGAATTTTTTTTAGAATTGGTAGTAATTATATGATTAATATTTTGGTGAAATTAGAATTCACCTATCATACTTACTTTTTATGTTATTTAATAAACCACATAAAACCTAATTATAATGCTATTTCAATTATTGAAAATGTTAAGCATATAGTTACTATAATTTTTAAAAAAAAATTGTAAATTTGGTATTTTAAACTCAAAAACATGATTTTTAGAAAAACCAAGTATTTTAAAGTTCTTAGACTATAAAAATAAAATGAAGTTTAAGCGACTTTTTTTGAAAGTACCATCAAATTAGGCATGCAAAAACACACATTTCAGAAAAAAATCCGAAAATTTGTTTGGGAGCAAAACTGTATTTATGCCAAATATTGTTATATAGAGTCAGCCGGCTTGTAGGCGGTACAAGCTGTGCACTTGTACATAGCCCTGCGCTTTTAGTGAATTGGTGTTTAGTTGCAATCGTAGCTAAATAGATAGGTATTTTAAAGATTATTTAGGAAAATATAAATTAAAATTAATGAACTAAGAAAAATTGTATTGTAAAGATTCACCTATGAATATAGTGTTCTCATGGTATAAAAAGATGAAAAAGTAATAAAAACTTATTGAGGCATCGCAAAAAGGACTGCACAAAGTCTCAATATTTTCTAAACCGCTCTTGTGTAGATTGAAATTATCACCTTTGACCAGTATCCCCATTATTATCACTCATTTTTATTTTATATAGATATTGTAATTTTGTAATTTAATATGACATATGATTATTTTTATATTTATTTACATTACTTAATTAATTTATTGAGGTAATCAATTACCAAAAAATTAGGCGATAACATATATCTATAGAACAGAAAAATTAAATGTTTAACACAAATTTATCATAACGTTCTTAAGACTTTGAAATTCAAATTACGTATTGGTAAATTTATAATTTATCAAATATTAAAAGAACACAATTCTTAAGATGACCCTAATTGGTGACACAAGCTTAATTTCTAAATTGATAACTAGTTTTTTTATACCATCTGAACTGTATAAATTAACACATTGAAACTAAACACATTTTATGTAGTGACACTATTTTATTATTTATTAATATAATAATAATAATAAAGTTACTAATTTAAACCAGTGGCCAAACTTGTGGGCCACATCTATTTATGTCTTTTTCATATGGCTTGCTCCACAATCATATTATAATTCATTATTTGTCTATACTTCTTCTTAAACTGTATACATTCTATAAAAAATGAACTTTAATTATTGTGTTAACTATATTCCTATTGAGCTTCAAATAAAAATATTAGATTTACAGTCACAGTATAATTCTCAATCTCAAAATTCATTCAAACAATTGATTTTATCTATTCATTTTTCGGATTTTACTCAATTATTTATAAAATTAGAAATATAATTGCAAAATATTATAGTTTGTTTCAATCTTCATATGTGTATGAACAGGACTTTTCTCATTTGAAAAAACTCGAAAACCCACACTCATCACTTTTAACAGATGACCACATTCACTATGTGTAATATTCTACCATTACAAATTAAGTTTGAAATAAGATGAATAAGAAAATGAATAAGAAATTGTTTACTAATTGTCCAACCCTTTCCACAAACCTTTTGAATTTTGAATTTTATTTGAGAGCCTACAAAAGTGTTGATCACCGATTTAAAGAATAAACCAGTTTTTGGTATGAGTGCATTATTACATTAAATTTACATTCACATACATTAGTAAAATGATTGCTTTCTTGATCATAATTCATAGTTTATAAACTAAATTGCTCATGAATGCATTCATTTGAATTTATTCGTTCCAAACCTTACAATAATTTGTATAACAATTATATGTATAATTGTTTTAGAAAGCTTAACACAATATGTTACAACAATGGTTTGTGTTGCATACAAGGGTAAACCTATCATGGGAGTAATACATGAACCATTTAAATTGAAAACAACATGGGCTTGGCTCTCTAAGTCAAGATCAGATAATTTCAATAACATCAAAGTAAGTAAATTATAATTAATTTATGTACATATTATATAACCTATTGTGAGTAAATTGTATATAAATCTCAAACATTTGGATTATTGGAAGTTGCATATTTGTTTTGCAGTTTGTTATTAGGTACAAAATAAATGTTCCAGTATTCTTTAACTTGTTAAAAAAAAGTCAACAAAGTACAGTGTGGTGTTAATATAAATCTATAAGTGAATGGTTCAAATTTGACTCAAATATATGTAAGGTTTTAATATTTTGAAGCATGATATTATGGTACAGTAGATGTATGCTCAACTGTGTCATTATTTTTGCTACATCCAAGATAAATGGCAATATAATTATCATGTTCTACTTTTTACTATTAAATGTAACTGTCGAGCCAATACAATGGATAAAATACCAATATACCCAAAAATTAATAATTTAAATTGATGTAATAATATTTGAGATATTTATAATATAAAAACAAATATATTTTGTAATCATTTTTTGTATTACTTGTATAATGTATACAACTTAATATAATATATTTTTTAACTTATTAGGTACCGAACAAAAAGTCAATTGTAGTTTCAAGATCACACAAAGGGGATATAATGAATCTTCTAAAACAAAGATTATATGGAGTGCCAGTTGTGACAGCCGGAGGTGCTGGTTATAAAGTTTTACAAGTGTTATTTGGAAATATGTCTGCTTATATTCATACAACTAACATAAAAAAATGGGATATTTGTGCTGGGCATGCCTTATTAAATAGTGTTGGAGGTAAAATGACATCCTTAAATAATGAAGATATTACATATGAAAAGTACACGAGCATGATGCATGTTGGAGGAATCATTGCATCTGTATACAACCATTTATATTATGTCAACTCTCTTAATAATTTACAAAATGTTTAAAGAATAAATGAAGTTAATTTTATTTACTTCATAAGTAAAACTTAAAAAGTTAATGTAATTAACTAATTTGACTATAATTTAATATAATATTTGTGTAAATAATGTGTAAATATTTTAAATACATTTTTTTAAATTTACATAAAGTATTTTATTGATTTTAAATATAGGTAAAGGCATTCATTTTTCAAACTGATAAAAATAAAATACTAAAATAACTATTTTCATTTATTACATCAAGGTAATATTTTAATATTAGTTTTTCTTTGTATCATGCTTGAATATTGCTAATTTACACTAAATCTTCACTCCTCAGATTTTTAACACAATCAGTTTTTACTTTAAAAGGTAGATAAATCAAATAATGGCAATACTCTAAAGACTAAAACTCAGCTTAAGCCAATGTTTGAAAAAAATTGGCTATATTGTCAAATTTGAATATAATATAAAATTTAGAATTCGGGTTTTTTCTGTTATATGTATGTATTATTTATTTGATTCTGGGTGGACAATACCTTTTGTATTTATTTTTAGTTTTGTAGACTACTTTTTTCAGACACACTAGAATGTTGAAAAAGCAACACCTTGCCATCAGTCATAATTTGTTACTACTAAAGGTTTAACTCGCAGTTAGTGTAAATATAAATAAATTTACCAGAGTATACTTCCAGTATATTTAAAAATTAGTTATTTATTTTGTTAAATACTATTGGGCAATACTTAAACATTATGTTTATATTATTTTGCTTATCATATGACTTCAGGTGTCTAGACTCTAGATGATACACATGAAACCTAACCTACACAACTAATGAATGACCAGAAATAACAACATAAAGGTTTGGATCACGGTGGATTAATCCCCCTTGGTTTTGATATCAAAGGCATATAAATAAAAACAAAATAATATTTTATCTAAAAAAGGAAACATTCATATTATGAAACACTTTCATACATTTATATAATGACTAAAAAATAGGTACCTAGGTACCTAACAATATAATAAACATTAATTTATAATATGGGGAGGAGAATACATTTTTTTCGGTCTGTAATATGATAGAAACCTTTATAATAAACCATTTTGCATTTATACAGTGTTTCAGCATAGATACTACTGTTACCTATATTGTATTCTATAAAAAAAATAATCAAAATAAATTTTAATTGAATGAATAACTAAAAGAAATTAGTCTTGTTTGTTTTAAACAGTTATTATTATCATGAATTAAGATTTGATGTATCTTAATTTGTAGTTATTATTATTATTAATACTTATAAGTACAAATTAAATTTGAATTGTAAGTAAGTGATTCAAATTATTGCAAGTTTTATAGTTGTACTATCTACCTAACTACCTATAAAATATAATATAAAGTATAAAGTATGATTTAATTATACTTTTCCATAAGGTAAATATCATTGTATTTTTTGTGTGTATATCTGTTTCATTTTTGTAAATTATCACTCATACTATACATACCACAGAATTGTTGTTTTTTTTTTTGCAATGATTTATTATAAAAAAAATAGTGCATAAAGTACCTATATAAATTAAATTACCCTAAATACACTGCCTTCCCAAATACCCTTCTATAACAGTGGCCTACTCATGAACAGTATCAACTTTTTAAAAATATAATCTAATAATTTACCTATTTTTTATTTAATAAAAATAATAACAATAGCTAACATTACATTAACTTTTAACTTCCCTAGTATTCCATAACATAAAACCTAATATTTTAAACGTTTTATTGATGACTATATTGGAGAAAGACTGCAGAATATTTGTGAAGTGAAGACCTAAATTCATCCCCAATTGATTCAATACAGATAATGAAAATACCATTAATTCAATGATTATAAATCAAAAATCAAAAACATATTTTGTTTAGTGAAAGAAATAATATTACATTTATTAATATTTACTGGTAAGAAGTTTTGATGATACCAAAAGCTAAACTTATCAAGATTTAATTGAAGATTATTTGCATAATCTTGATTTCATAGGTAGGTACATTAAATACTTTAGTATTACAATGCAAAGTTCTTAACTAGACTTATTTAGTGCATTTGCATATGTTAAATAAGTCATTAATATATTTGAAAAGAAAAGAAAGAATTCTAATGAAAAATTGTTTAACTATTTAAAAAATGCATGTGTGATCTTCAAAGAGATATAATTTTGATGTATTCAATCCAGAGGAGTTTTACAGAGCTGCCTAGTAAGAATAATAAGAATTAATGTTTTTGTATAAATAGGTAGGTGAGGAAAGAGTCAAAAAGTCCGGCCGGAATAACATTGTTTTTCTGTAAAATAAAGTTCTTTGTTATTTTTGGTGTTCAAGTTTACTTTGCATAATATATCTCTTAATGTATTGACCCAAGTTAGTGTTAACCCAGTTAGTGCGTGAGGTATGTCGGCGTAGACGACAAAATAGTGTTCAACGTGAGGTTCGAATCCACGATATTAGAAGTACTTAAGTACCTCTTATATTTCTTTCAAGTGGACCGCATGGGATACAGTGACGGACAAGGGTGATCGTCTCCTCCTTGGGCGATATTTTTATATAATTCTTATATTTTATAATTATTTATATATATATATATATATATATATATATTTTAATAAAATTAAACTTCTTTGAACAACTTCTGGATCCGATACTGATGGGACAATACATACCTATTTTACACATTTATCAAAATTCATTTTCGTTAAAATTTTAAATTTAAGTGCTTATAAAAAAAAATTGATACATTACATTGAACTTTTCCTATTAACTGCAACTTACCAGAACAATTTTAATCATATAAAAGTATAAAACCAAATAAAGTTCAAAAAAATCTAAAATTTCAAACAGCTATAATAACTGTTAATTATTGCCAGTATGTTTTGAAAATTGTGTCATGTCTGGAAAGAGTTATGCCTACACATATAACTATATAAGAGACTATGACTATACCCATATTATATAAGTATTCAATGAAAACTTTACGATTATATTTCACTGAATTAAAAAAAAATATATAAGAGGGAACAGTTGATCAGGTTACAGAATGGATACGTAGCACAAAAAGGCCAAGAAGACGTCCTAGACAAAGATGACAGGATAAAGTCAAGGACCTAGAAGAACTTATAATTGAGAACGGAGTAAAACGTGCTAAAGAAAAAAATTGATGGAGACCAGTAGTTGTTGCAGTAATAGACCTAAATGATTTTTAAAATGTCGAAGAAGAAAAAACAAAATAAAATAGGTATAACAAACCGTTATTATTTAAATGTGTAAGTTAAAAGTTTTCTAGGCGTTTTTTCTAGGGTTATCCCTATAATTAAGAGTTTAAAAATACCTACTACAGAGAAAATAAAAAAATAACCTATTGCACCAACGAGACAAACATTTTTACTAGAAACAATCGCACCTAAAGTTGATGATCAGAGCAAGATTTTTGGTACCTACTACAAAAAGAGTTTACATACAAAAAAACAATATAGAAACACATATATCCCAATACAATCGTAGTAGTTAGTATTATAATAAAATCTTAAACAAACATTACCTGTCTATTATGCAAGCAAAGCAAAAAGTTAACTTGCAGTAGGTAGTGTATTAGTAATCTTTGTTTTCAAACATTATTAATTACTAAATTATGTTTAAAAATTGATGTGGCAGGCAAACGTCCATCGGTTAGGTTGAGTTAAATAATTAAAAGGAACGTTATAGTCTCTAATATTTTATTTTTCAAATTCGAGAATTGCAAAAAAATTCATGTAGACATCAACAGAGAAGTCAATAGATTTTTAAGACAAAAGCAAAGGCGGATGAAGGTTGACAATTGGTCAAATAACTACTTTATTATAATTTTTTTAAAATAAATAAATTATACTTACTTAGCTATATGTACGAATCAAAATTATAATTGTATTTTTTCTGAAAAAATTAGCCCTCCTTCATTTTAGGTTTCTACGTCCACACCTGGGTTTTAGTGGGAGATTATAGATGCTTGATTTTTAGTTTTGAGGGAGATTTAGAAAAATAATTTGCCTAGCAGGGGTCTGAGTAGGAAAAATCATTTATTTAATTTTAATTTTATTAGGTAGATCTGATTATCGCTTGTCAGTACTATTAAAGTTGCAATTTCTTCTTAATACATATTATTAGAGTATTAGTATTTAAACTTTATAAAAATAATGTAATTCCTTATAAAATATTGTTAAAAAGTTTTGTTTTTATTGCGTTTTGTACTATTATACTGGTATCGATAACCTAAACTGGTTGCGTTACCATAGAATATTGATAATTTGTTTTGTGACTTTGTAACTAAAAAGAAAAGTTCCACAAGTTGTGATGTACTTTATTTTTAAAACAAACACGTGACGACCCTGCCTGTAAGTATCATATGGTATTCATACCATATAGGTAACTAACATAACCCCATACTTTTTTTATACCGACTTCATCCATCATCATTCTACAGAGATGTTATTTATTTATTTTTTAATTTCATTTCTGACACTTTATTACCTACTATTAATACATTCAAAGATTCCTCAGTAAATAACCGGGGGGGGGGCATCGATAACTTAGTTAATAATGTCTATGATTATGCACTCTAGTATAAGACACAAATATTAAGCATTATTTTATAGAGTATAGGGTTTAGTGCAATTAAGATATATAGGATAAGAAACGAAATGTTTTATCAGCGTTTATCTTGAAGCACGTATTGCACACCTAGGTATACGTTCACACAGCGTCAGGGATGGATCCAGGGGGGCTTAGGGTACCGGGCCCCCCTAGACATTTTATTTATTAGATTTTTGTATGAGAAAATAATGTATTATATTATGTATTGTATTTGTGTTTGTCTAAAAGACGACATTTCTGAATATAATTCATACGGTATGGAATTGCTCGCGGTAGGTAACTAATCGCTTACACAAATTACAAGTATAGCTACATAATACACCGATTAAAAATGTTATGCGATCATTTATATCTAATTTTATTTACAGGGTTTTTTTTTTTGTATGAACCAGCAATTTTCTCGTTGGATTTTAAGTGAATTGAATCTCTGTTTTTTTTTTTTTTTTTAATCATTGTGGAATCTGTTAAGCTTTAAATAAGTATATAGGTAAATACTTTTTTTTTTTTTTATAAATAGGAACCAAATTCATTTACGATTTTTCGAGACAATGTCAATAGAAAATAATAAAATAAGTAACACAATTAACGTCTAAAGAAAATAGGTAGGTTCCAAGGTGGATACAATATAATACAAGTATAACCATAGACTTAATAACTAATAGGATAATAGTTATTAGGTCTATCGATATAACCATGTAGATTAGAAGATTATGTAGGTTTATCTCTAATCATCATGGGTATAATCCATAGACATTTTACCATATATTACGTTATATTAAATTATCTATGGGCGTTTGGGAAGTTAGGTTACCCAAATAAATAAATAAATAAAATCGTTAACACGCAGGAATAATAAAGTAGAAAAGAGTGGTGCCTATATTACGACAGAATAATTACATAAACAAATATGGTAAACGCGGTACCTATACGGCGAATAAATAACAACATAAAAATAACTAAACACAAATCCGGAGCGACAATGTGTACAGCGCGACGTACGTAGCGGAAGGGAAAAAAAGCGGGCGCGTTGACCGGCGGACGACGGTGCCGTCGTAGCAGACGGCGGCGATCGTGCGCGTGCGAAAAATACATTAGTGGGAGGGCGCACAACTGGCGACGGCTGGCGCGCTTAACCGCGGTGACTACACAAAATGATAACGTTGTGGTTCGCCACAGGTGTAATAATATTATCTGTACAATAATAAAAGAAGTGCCCTCTATCTTTGACCAATCTTTGGTTTATGGTAAGAACCTTTCTAACCTAAATTTGTTTATTATCATTTACCGTACAAATACGCATAGATAACAAGACAAATCATCAAATACGTCATTACGCATTGCAATTTGCATGTTATAATATAATTTAAATTCTATTAATGAAATCATGTTCACTGTATACATTTGTTAAAAATTAATAAACTTAACCAGTATTTTTATCCTCATTCTGTTAAAAATGGTGGTTCTCGAAAAGAATAAAGTAAGTACTTATCTATTATATGCGTATAAAGTTGTTGTATTAGGTGTTAAATACTATTTTTACAAACCTTGAAAATATATACCAGATACCTAACTTGTTGTTTAAAATAAAATACATCCTTATATACTTATTTTTATGTTTGTCTTATACGCTAGTGTTCCTTAAACTTTTTAAGATTACTGAACACTAAACAATATTTTTTACACAGAATCCCAAAATATAAAAATATAATTTTTTATTTTAAAAAGAAATCTAACTTAATTTGTTTACTCATATCGGTGGTATTATCTTCTATAGAATTAAAACAAAGTTGGATTAGTTAAAATTTATGTATAAAAATTAAAAATAAATAAGTGAATGAATGCGTAGACTGGAATATTATGATAAGTGTATTATATGACCCATTTCGAATTAAAAATTCATCATTACTTATGTCACAGTCGCAAATGTAAAACTCTGATATACCTGATGATGAATTTTTTGTATAATACACTTATCATAATACTCCAGGTGACGTATCCATTCATTTATTTGTTTTTTATTTATATATTTATTTTCGAGTATTAACCATTTTAATAATTTTGTTTTTACTTTATTATTTTATTATTTGTTATACATATACAATGGTCAAAACAATATTTACAACACAAAACAATTATACAATAGGTATTAAATATTTACCTTATATAATATAACGTTTTTGATTGAAATATTGAGTTAATAAGTAGATACCTAGATAATTAAGTTGTTGAATGTATACATATTAAAAATTCAATGTTTGGATCTGCCTCTAACTAACCTATTAGCATATTAACTTCTGGCAATGTAGAAAGTGAATTGTAAAAAGTACCTAGGTACCTATTTATTACATAGGTACTTTTTAATATTTAAATTTGATTGTTCATTTTTGTTTACATTGAATAATTTTATTAGGTATTTTTTAATTGCTAACTATTTCAAAATGTTTGAGTATATATAGTAACATAAAATAATGTGCAAAAATCCTGAATTTACCGCTCGAGCGAGTCAGCCTGGAATCTCATACCACAATATTTTAGGAACTGTTTAAATTTTAAAATTTAAAAAGTAATTTTACAGGATAATATAAATTCAACATTATTAGTTTGGTTGTTAGTTTGTGTCTTTAATGAAATATGTTCTTTGTTTGACAGTTTTTGGAAGAGCTACAAATATTATTTGATAAGTCTCGTTCAACTGGATGTGTAAGAATTACTGTAAAACTCTGTAAGCCACTCTTGTTTCATTCATAAATCATAATACAGTAAAACCTTTGTATACAAATAATTAGGATAGAATATTAAAATCATCCATTAAATATAATGAAATGTAATAATTGATGCCAGGGAAAAACTTAGGATACATAGTATTATACACAGGTTGTATTCCTAACTGGGAGTCATTATAATTATTTGCCATGTATCTATAAATTAAGGTTTTACTGTATATATATATATATGTATATATATGTGTCAAAAATTAAATTATGCTTATTTGCCTATTTAGTACTACTAAGTGAAAAATCAAATGAAAACTCTAAAATTGAATTACCTAAAGAGAAAATATGTTTGATCAGAGCAACATTCAAAAACAAAAAAATAAGTACTAGAGTGAGTTAAATTGTATTTAAAATTCAATTTTATAAATTAACTAAATAATATGTTATTATTTCTGTACCTAGATTTCTGCAAATGATGTAGTGTCTTTTCAAGAGAAGTACTCCACATTATTAAGAAATTCTTTAAGTAGTTTGATAAAAACTAAAAAATTAAAAAAAAAAGTAATGTCTTAATGTGTAAAATTTTTTTTCCAATATTTAATACTCTGAAATTGTATTTCATACCTACTGACGTTTTATATATTTTAACCAAATGGTTTTTATTTGACTAAAATAATTTAAAATATTCTAATTTCAGTTAACATATAATATACAAGTGGTACTTTTTATATTTAACTCATCTGGTGTTCATTTTTTTCCTTAAATTGCTACTTAAAATAATATTTAATATTATTTTACTAAGTTTGTAAAATAAAAATATTTAATAAGTTAAATTAATTTAAAAAAAAAATACTAAGTATCTAGCATATTAAAATACCTAATAAATATGGATGCGTATAATACCTATGTATATACTTTAAAACCTATTGGGCTGTATACTAAATATATAGCTGATAACCGATATAGGGGTTTATAATCTATATCTATATATATATATATATATATATATAAATGAATCTCTATTTCCCTTGGTCATCACATCATGTAAGAATGGCTTGATCGATTTTAACGCAAATTTTTGGGAAATGTTCCGCATTGTCTGGAGAAAATTTATAGCTATTGAAATTCATCCCGTATTGAGTACCATCCCCTAAAATTTAGATTATAGGTAATTTTAGTTCAGAGATTTAATTATTTTTGTTGAATTATGGTTTCCGTGGTAACACAGATGACAAAAAAAAGAAATGTACTGGTGTGGAGGTATCTATAGAAAAATTAATTTATTCATTTCTTAGTGTGCAGTCTATTCTATCTGAACATTTATTCAGTTTTGAGTTTGTTGTGTGAGTTTTTTGAGGAATGTTTGTTCATCATAGTTAGTTCATTGCAATTTGGTTTTTCAAAATGCCACCAATTAGGCGTTCCAGCTGAGGTTGCGGTTTCAGAGGAATGTGTGGTGGTGATGAAATAACAGTGGTGCTAAATGATAATATATTTTTGTTTATTGTATGGTTGCTATTGGTTGCAGATTAAAATAATAATAATATATTAGTTACAATTGTTAATCAAGCATTTGTATTTTTTTAATAATATATTTAGTAAAAATTGTAATGATGTCTGAGATTTGAACCCTATACCAATTACACTAATATTATAAACATTGTATTTATATACTCTATGGACAAAAATTTAAAAGGTTGATCAAAATGTATCTATGGTAATTAATAACACACAATATTGCAAATAAAATCTTTAAAAAACTGTCTACTTGAGTGTACGATTCTTACTGGCTGTGGATCTGGGGAAATGGTCTTACCAATGATATCAACCAATTCACCATTCTAGTTTCTCGATTTCCACTCAGACTTCAGCTCCAATTTTCCGTAAAACTATGTTTTTCAATGACCATCAATAAGGCACAAAGTCAAACATTAAATGTTGCTGGTTTAGAGTTGAGACCTATCCGCCCCATGTTTTTACTTGGGTCTGTTAAAATGCAAAAAAATTTGCTGGCCCTAGAAAGTGAGACACTTAACATGGTGTATCCAGAAATATTTAATACTTAAGGCAAATAGTAATTTAAAATTTAAAAATATGTGTCATAACAGAATACTTTTAGTTCACCCAAGGTGGACTACCCACTTTCCACCTATTTGTTTTAATTCAATGTCAACACGGTCAATATCAAAAATTAATATGGGTAAAACAAATAATAAAAAATTGTCATGGGTAATGACAGGCTGGACAGCTAATAATAATATATATATAAATCGAAACAGTCACAATTTATGATTATTGTTGTAGTAAATAGATATTATGAAATCTATAATGTTACCATTTTTCATAAATATAAATTTGTGTATTCTTTTCTAATATTATTGTCTATAATCATAGTATATAGTATCATAAATGATAATAAAAAAATATTGTTCTGGGTACTACACAATTTTTGAATTAATACATTTAATAAATGGGAATATTAAAAAATTTAAGTTGATTTTAAGTCAACATAGAGGGGCAATGAATTAAGTTAATTAAAACAACTAGTAATTTAATTTGATTAGTTAATATTAACTTAACTTTTAACTTAGCTCAGTTATGCCCAGCCTTGGATAATAATATTGATTTATAGTAGTTAACATATTTGATGCAACTTGTGTGAACAGTACATATAGAGGTATCACCCAAACAAATTTTATTTTTTTCTCGATTTTTACTAATTATTGTTAGAAACAGTAAATAATCTGCCTCTAACTAGGGATGACAAAAATAATAAAGCACTGCAATAATATTTAAATACAATTGAAAACTGTAAAACTAAACTTATTAATAGCTTTATTAAAAACTTAGTCTGTTGATTTATAGTTTGATATATTTTTTATTATGTTTATTGAGTTAATATATAGTTAATTACTTATTAATGTAGTTATCTTTTTGATTGTTTTTTCTTTGATTTTATTAATATAATGCACATATATTTATACTTAAACTATTAGGCCAATTTAAAAATATTTATGTTAAAAAAAAAAAAATTAAAATGTGATAATCCCTAAGGATTAGTTCCTGTGTTATTATAAAATAATATGTTAAATATTATAATTAAAACAAATAATTTGAATAAATATGATAATATTGATTATTTTGATTAAAATTCTTAAAATTTAATTTATTATTTTGCCACAATTTTATTAAAAATAATGCACACTTTTCAAAACTAATTCTTTCACTCAAATCACTTTTTATGGCTCTGTAATTAAGTAGCAGCACTGATATGGATAATATGTGGATTAAGCCTATTCATTATAAAATGATTATTGCCATTGGATATGACAAGTAGCTACCCACATCACGCAATATAAAAATTGAGTGTCTATTGGCCAATTTTTCAATTGTTTAAATACAAAACTAAATTATATAATCTATTTAAGCTTGTTTATTATTCATCCTCATCATAGGTACCTATCTACCTAAATTATAATAATTTATTGCTGGCATATTAATTGGGCATTTTAAACACATATAGTAGGTATATTATAAATATATATTAATATGAGACAGTGTAATACTACATTAAATATTCAAAACTTAATAAGTAACGACTAGAAATTAAATTTTTGTCATTAAAAAAATGAAAAAGTCTTTTTAGTTAATATTATATTATTTTATAACTATAAAAGTTTACTTTAAATTATTCAACTGTAGTTTGTACATACAAAATATTTTGAGATTTTTATGCATTTAAAATTAAAAAAAAAAAATTAAATGGTACATACACTTAGGGAAGAGTTATATTACAGCTGATTTGACTACATCCATGATATATATGTTATATCTGCAAGTACATTTATTTAATTATTTTGTAGTATACCTAATACAGTGTAATGAAGATGAAGTGTTTAGATTTGAATATATTTAATGTTGAAGTTTTTTTATCATTATTTAGATGATTTTTCTATACTGGCTTACCATCAAAAGTATAATTCGCTTTTAGTATTTTTTTTTCGTTTGTTTTTTACATTAATATAACATTTATAACATAGGTAGACATCATGCACAGTTCACATAGGTATGTTGTATATTAATTTTTTTAAATTCGTATTTATCTGTAATAAGTAATAGTTTAGACTCATTTAAAATGTTAGTTGTGCATTATGTGTACATTTTAAGACAGGCAACCTACCTACTCATTGAAATACTTAATTAATCACTCAATTAAAATGTTGGACATAAATAATACCCGTCATGAACATATTGTGTATTTTATCACTAATATACAATATGTCCACCACTTAAACTTACTAAGTAGAAACAATTGGCAGCGTCAATTATAAAATGTTTTGTTTTCGTTTTATTTTAAAACAGGTGAGCAGATATACTGAAATAAAAACAATTTAATAATCTTATAAACAATTTATTGTGTTTTGTACTTTTTTGATGTTCTTCATCAAAGACGTAGAGTTCATATTATTCTTAAGCAGTTATAACCTTCTAAAATTTGCATTTAGTGGGTACACTGAGACGTCTATCAAAAATAATTCGTTTAAAATATGAAGCATTTTTATAATATTACTAAATAAGTAAGATGTCAGAAATTTGAGTTACCTACACGTACAAACGTTTTTGTATACTAGCCAGGGTATTAAGTGATGTAATATTATTAAAATTTAAATCTGTATACATATATATTACAAATACTATTATTATAATACCTATTCATAACATATTTATTGATTTACATTTTAATACAATGGCTCCCAAACTAATATGCACTTCAAGTGTAGCAGTTGCTACGAATTATATTTTTGGCTAGGTGGGTGTACCCTGCAGTAATTGAGATTTTGGATAGTCCAGTAGAATGGGTATAAACTATAAACAGTGCCGGCCCAAAGGGGGGCAAGCAGTGTGGCAATGCGGCTCCGTAAATTATGTATTCTGGAATATCACTTTAAGTATAAATAATCATAATATTATTGTGTCAATAACAAGCAAAGTTCGATTCGTGTGCCGTGTGGTTTTCTCAGGACACGGTTTGTTATTGACGAATAACAAGATGGTTCCAATTATACATAGCTAATAAAAATATTGATTAACAAAATATTGTTTGTACCTAAGTAGGTAAATACTCATTTTGTGTCTGATATAAAAATACAAATTTGATTTTATTAGTTTATTTATACAGGTATACAAATTTAGATTTCTAACACAAGACCTTAAAGTTTGTAAAATTATATGAAAATAAAGTAAATCGGTTAGACAATAAAATAAATAAATATAGATATACTTATATGAATATATATGGGGCCCCGCAAAATTCTGCACCGGGCCCCGAAATCTATTTAGCCGGTACTGGGTATAAACATTTAAACGTTATAATTTTTAGTTTTTAGGTAGTCAAATAGATACAAAAGTTTTTGAGGTGGGTGGTGGTTTTGAATTTCAAATTCTGTTACACCACACAAATATATATTTTGGGCGCCATTGTACCTACCTATTTAATTCATTATGATAAATATTATTAATGGTCTAATAAATAGTTCATTTATTATGCTGTAATTGCATAGATTTTTACATATGCATCACATCTCACTGTTACCCGTGAGTTTAATAATAATAAAAAACATTTGTATGCAATTAAATAATATTACAATAATTACGAATTGTTTTTAGTATACATTATCGTTTCAGTACATTTTTTTTTTTTAATCGCTATACTTAATAAAGTCAATATTTCTCGATTATAGTTTCCCCACTATAATATTATATAGCGGTTATTTGGAATGCAGAAGCGATTAAAAAATAATGTACCTATTCATTTATTATATTTTATTAGGTAGGTATGTAATATTTTTCAAATTTTTTTTATAGGTCTTAACCTACAGGTTTACCTTGACATTATTGTTTTACTTTAACCAAATTATATTACCTACGTATACTTATGTAAGCAGGATCCGTTCAAGGATACTTTTATTTAAGGTTTTTCGAATAATTTTTGTATGGTGGTTATACACTATAATGGTAACCTACCTATGTACATCATAATTCGATGTATATTTTATTAGATAGGTAATATTAAATACGTATATCCAATTATTTAATATTTTGTAAACATATTCATTTTAGTCGAATACGGATTGTGATTAATAATAATTAATTTGTTTGTCTACCTAAGTAGGTTATATTGAAATAAAAATATTAACAATGGTAACTACAGCAGTAAAAACGAAGATTTTGTCATTGGTGTCATTCTGGATCCTTGGCTTGTGCAACAATTTTGGATATGTAGTCATGTTGAGCAGTGCACATGACATATTAAAATCGAAAACTTCAGCGCCCGAAAGTAATACAGTAAGTACCCAGTTATTTTATTTTAAATTCTTAGCGGAACGAGGAATGTATTAGTTTTACTATAATGATTATTATTTTTTTTTTTCTGCGAACAAGAAACTTTGCTCTAATTTTCAAGTGTAGCACCTATTCTGAAAAGAAATTTGACTGGGGTAGTATACTTTAGATAGGTAAGTAATTTTTTGATTTTCCCAGGGGTTTTTATAATAAATGGGAAACCGGGAAAATGTACAAAGTGCATAATTTTCAAATCGTAAATGTTACCTATAGCCTTTCAAAACATGTATAACCAGATTCCGCTCAGAATCGTTTTTCGTTAGCAGCGATTAATCTTTGCGTACAGATATACATTAAATTTCTACTCTACCTTCCCAACTCATCTACAATAACAGTGGCCCACCCATCATGTGAATTATGTCCGTTTAAAACAAAAAATGTGCTACTATTGATGCAACTTATATATAAATTGAAAATAAATTTTGTCGTTGGAATTTTAAATTCCTTTCGATCCGTTGACTTATAAGTTTGGGTAGTGGAGTGGAGCGTTATTATTAAAACGTCGCATGCTGTGCCATCATATAAATGATGCTTTACAAATCTCCCTTTACCTAAACTTAAAAGCTCGTCAATGGGTTGAAGGAAAAAAATCAACACTAAAATATACTTTAACTTATACTACATCTGTTTCTAGAATTTTTAATATAGATTGTCATTTTAAAATCAAAGTAGGTAGTTGTTTCACCCCCAAAAATACGGTTTATAAAAATAATGGCAATGTAACAATTTAGAGTTGCTTGTTTCTGAAACTGTTAAAAAAAAGTTAATACTTTCCAAGATAACGAGTGTACCCACTTAATAAATGAATGAATAATATGAATAAATTAATAATTAATGAATTTCCTTGTACATACGTGTCAGGGGCGGATAGGCATGATCTGAATGGCCTGTGAAAAATAAAATCTAGCGCACCGCATGATCATATCCAAATTTCAACAAAAAAATTACCTCAACCTTGAGTGCACCAACACCCACCTCTTTTTTTTGTTAAGAATAGAATATAAATTTAATATTAATCATTACGGCATTACTTACATGAAGTTTCAGAATTTTAACTTGGTATAATAAGGGAGGAGTTTAAATGATAAACAAAATATTTTCATTTTCGTTATTTATAGTTCAGTATTTCATAAAATAAATGTATTAAAGAAGAATTATTTCTGATTTCTGGTACTCATTCACTAACTAGTGACCTCTTTACACTTAACGTATATTTGAGATGATTAATTCTTCTGTTTATAAGTATTGAGGGATCTTAGTATCTCGAGCACTCTCTCAGTTTCCACCTCTTTAGCTGTTACGCAGGGCCGTATTTGAACATTTTGCGCCCCGGGGCAACAATATTTCTAAATTTATTTAGATTATTCAAAATTCTTTATATTTAGATTATTTTTTTTGTTACATATTAATATTATATTTCTTATTATTCTTACTAGTAATTATTATTATTATATTTTTATAGACCATCAGTTTAAACTCTACAGATGGATTTGCAAGAGAATGCAATCATTTGTCAACTGGCGTTATACTTCTGGCTGATATCATACCTGGGCTTTTAATTAAATCTATTTCTCCATTTTTTGGATTGTATGTCCAGTAAGTATTGATTATATCATATTTTGCCTTCGGAAATTATACAGATATAGTCTTCAATATTCGGCATAGAGATCTAATATATTAATCAAATATGTATAGCCGAAGACTAGCGTTGTGTATTGGACTGACAATAGCTAGTTTTATAACTGTAGCAAGAGCAGAGACTGAAATAGTTGCTGCCATTGGTGTGGCATTAACATCTATGAGTTCAGGACTTGGGGAATCAACACTATTATCTTATATGACCAATTATCAAAGGTAAATATTAATTTATACAATTTTAATATTAGTTAAACTGCAGAATCTCAATTAAATTAAAAATACAATTTATTTTTCATTTAAACAAACCTTGGTATTTATTATTACCTATTATACTTATTTTAAATTAGTGCTTTTACTAATTTGGATTAATATTGTGTGAAGTACTTAATAAGTAAGTAGAAATTTGACTCAAATATATTATTGTTATGGACAGTATAGACTATATTTTTATAGCTATGAATTTTAATAAACCATGTTCTTTAACTTGCAGAAATATTTTACTATCTGTCTTTAAACTATACCTACTATACATAGGTATTATATAATATAATAGTTTGGAAATAAAAATAAAACATTGAAAGTATGATTTTAAATTTAAAAATTTGCAGAAACATTATTGCATTTTGGGCTTCTGGGACAGGAGCTGCTGGTATATTAGGTGCCTTGACTTATACAATATTAACTGGCATTTTTGAACTATCTCCATCTACTACGTTGTACTTTATGCTTATTGTACCAATTCTAATGGCAGTGTCGTAAGTATTTTTATTTTGCCATTATTATTGTATTTTTTAAAATATATAGCTACCCAGCTTATAGGAGTATGATATAAATTAAATTGAATGACAAACTACAAATTTAAAGTAGTACCTATAAATAATAGGTCGGTAAGTATTAAGTAGGGTAGCAATGACTTATTTCATTTTTAATACTTGGTATTCTAGTTATTTGTTATTATAACTTACATGCTAAAATTATTTTTTCTAAATGTGGTCTATGTGATTTACAAAATTAAAATATTACACCACAGAAATTTTCAACACTAAAACACAGATATGTACAATAAACATTGTTAAAATATTATCTACACCACAGAAATTATAAATAAGATTGTACAAAAAATGATAATTTTGAATTTCAACCTCATAATATGATATGTTTATAAAGGACAAGTGTTTTTGGATATTATTTTAAACATTGTGAAATACACCTTATTAATTTACTAATCTGTCAAAAATGTCTTTTAGTCATAAAAACAAAAACAAAAATTATAATCTAAATTTTCTATTATTAAAATGTAAAACTGTTGTTATTTCATAAAATTTCTTTTTTATAATATTTTTAGATTCTGGTTATTACTAGAACACCCATGTGAAGATACAACTCAAGTAGTATCTCAGAGTTTACCTGAAGATTCTAATATGGAGATTGAAAGTTTTTCTGTCAAATTATCATACATACCTTCATTGTTCAAATATATGATTCCTATAGGACTTGTTTTTTTTTTTGAATATTTGATTAACCAAGGTTTAGTAAGTATACTAGCTGTTAAATAACTTGTTTAGCCAGTGCCACCCATTTCAATTTTTTTCTTTCACCAATATTTTCCTCAAAAAACACATAATGTGTGGGCAGAACAGGGTTTCACCAGCCCCTTAACGCAAACATAAAGAACATTTCATTTTTTTGCAAGTATTTAGTATTGTAATTGTGTGTTAAACAAAAAATTGACTGAAAGAAATATATAATTTCTTTTGTTTCTGTAGAGAGGGATTGGTGTAACCCATCTACACCTACACATTATGTGTTTTTCTGGGATGACTAAGGTTGAGCATATTCTAATTTTAGTAGTATAAATTTATATCAGTGAAAAAAAATTTTAAGCAAGTGTAGTACAACAAACAGTAATTTGATTGAAAGCAATATGTCTCTTAATAATAACTATTTTTTTTTTGTTATGTAGTTTGAATTAGTTTATTTTGAAAATATATGGTTAACTCACGCGGAACAATATAGATGGTACCAAGTTTTATACCAGCTTGGCGTTTTTGTTTCAAGAACTTCAGTGAATCTATTTCTGATTGAAAAAATTTGGATATTGGCAATGTTACAAGTATGGATTATATTTTATTAAGAGTAAAAATTATAAACAGGATCAACTTAAAATAATTTAATTTTAGACTTTTTTAGACTTACAATCTGGGTTTGAGGACCAAACAATAAAAAATTAAAATTTGTATATGTTCAATTTATGTTTTCTACTAGAAATATTGCTCCAATATATGACAAGAGATGCTTTTTGTTGAATTTTTAATCTAGTTGGTGACTAAGAAAGTCGGTTTTTGTTTTTCTTTGTAGTTTTTTCCTAATTGAGCTAAACCGAAAAAAAAGTAGACATAGCAGAAAATAATGTTGATTTTAAATTTTACTCTATCATTGTTATTCAGGTTTAAATATTAGTAGAGAGGTAAAGTATACTTATTTTGTAGTCATGGTAAAATTTTCAAAACATTTGAGTTATTTTTGAGCTATTTATAGACATTTTAATTTTGCAAGATTTGTACGTAATATTTATTTGATAGGTAGTAGGTACTCTGCAGATAAATTGTTAAACTTAACAGAAATTCTAGAAAATTTGTTGGGAAGTTCAATATAAATCGTACTTTGTGGTCAAAAAAAAATTTAGTTTAATAGAGTACTTTTTTTACAAGTATTAAAATAAATTCTGACAAAAATTGTAAATATTATAACCTTTCAAAACAAGTGTAACCTCCAAATTGTTTTTCATTATCAATAGTTTATCATTGTTTATAGGTGTTAATTAAATAACCTTATGTATCCCACCCTCCCCATTATTGACCTACTGTAGTGGTGGCTGCACCTGTCCCTAGTATCAGCTCTTTTTTTAACTTGCAAGTTGCAACTATTCATTTCTATGCATTTTTAGTATATTTTTAATTTGGATTAATATTTTTAATGGACTTTTTAAAATATAAAATTCAATAATATAATAATATTTTTTTTTTTTTTCAGGGATTCAATGTTGTTTTCTTTTTAGCAGAAACATTGTATTCTTTTACACCAAATATTTTTATAATATTTATAATGATTGCATACGAAGGTTTATTAGGGGGATCAGCATATTCAAACACATATTATTCAATTATGAAAAATGTAATTACCTTATTATTTCTTACTACATACTTAAATATAATATATGTGTGACTTATGTGCAGACTGATTCACAAAGATCTAATAAATGTAATAATTTTTGTTCTATTAAATTTCAAAAGTTCTTTTTACTTTTGTAATAATGACTAGTGCTATGATTATTAAATCTTTTTTTTTTTTAAAAAAAACTAAAAATTAAAATTCTGTAAACATTTTTTTTTTAGAAAAACTAAGATTTTTTTGCTATTTTATTAATTTATTTTGAATTATTAACAAATGTTTACCAATGAAGTTTTTTTAATTGATACTACTAAATAATAATTAAATTCATTAAATATAATTAATAGCTAATAACTAAAATAATAATTCAATGTTCTTGTAACCAATACAAAAACAATTTAAATATATTGAACATTAGTTATTGTATTTGTAAATTGATTAGATCTCCATGAATCACTTAATATAGGTATGAACAAAAATTCAATTAACTACATTTTCTTTGTTTGTAGGTACCGAAAGAGAAACAAGAATTCTCCATGGCTATGACAGCATTTTCTGATGCTACAGGAATTGCATTATCTGGATTTTTAGCTATTCCATTGCATAATCAAATTTGTCATTTACCAAAATGATGAATCATGTATAGGTTATACCTAAAAATAATTAGTTTTAAGTTTTATTTATTTCTTAAATTATTTACACTTATTATTATTATTTAAAAATACTTACTCAATTAAATTAATTATAATCCTTTATACTGGTATTTTATTATTATATATTATTATCATTTAATTCATCATTGTAACTTGTTTGAATATTATCTATACAAAAAAAAAAAATCAAGTTAGTTTAAAACAAAATTAAAATTTTTAAATCTAAGATTTAAACAAATGATTGAAGAACTATAAGTAATGACAAATTTGAAAATACTTGTAGAGCCTTATTTAAAAAGAAATTATTAAGGAGTGTCATGATGCTTAGAAATAGTAGTTTAGGTAATTTTGATTCTTTGTCTATACAGGATGATCAAAATACAATTAGACATTCAATATCTCGGAAAGTATTTTTTAAGATTACCTCCGAGTAATAACTTTACTAGTTATTAGTTACCATTTTACTTTTTTTGGAATTTTCTTTTTAGATCATTTAAGAAATAAGCAGTTCAAAAATGTTTCACTTCATTTATTTTTTAGCAACCTTATTTTAAGGGGTGAAACTACTTTTGATTTTTAAGTGGCAACCTAAATTAAAAATTACATAAATAGACGGAATATTAGTTTAAATAAATGTTGGTATTAAAATTTCAGATTTCCCTCAACCCATTGATGAGCTATTCTACTCTGTTTTGGTGGGGGGAAAGTAGTGGTGTATCATAATGTCCCACCACTATCCCTCCACTTAAACTTAAAAGTTTAATATCCCTCAATGCATTAACAGAAATCAATAATTTCAACACCAAACTTGATTTAAACTAATATTTCATCTATTAATTGAATTTTTAATATAGGTTGCCATTTAAAATCTAAAGTATGTAGTGATTTTACACCCTAAAATAAGTGTACAAAAAATGAATAAAGTAAAATTTTAGAGCTACTTATTTCTAAAATGTTCTAAAAACAAACAAATTCCAAAAAAGTTAATACTTACAAAGATAATGCGTGTTTTACATTATCTTGATCATGTTGTACATTTTATATTGAAGTATATACTTATATATTATATAGACTAGAAAATTATATTTAAATATTAACTCATTGTTACCATTATAACTTATTGATTCTGAGTGAAGTGAGGAATGTATTAACTCTACAGTGATATTTATTTTAATTTTTTTTTATCTGTGAACAACTGTTATACTCGAAATCTTACTGCGATTTTTAAGTATAGCACCTTTTCTGAAAGCATTTTTTTAAATTTTTTGGTTTTCTAAGAGGTTAGATTAGGTTAGGAAACTTAAGAAAAATGTAGGGACAAATACACATTTTTCTACTAAAAATATTACTTTATTTAAAACCTTTTTTGTTAAATTTTGGATCAAGATGATCATTAAAAAAGTTATTTTTTTTTGATTTTCCTTGTATTTTTTTTTAATTATTGACCAAAATCAAAAAAAAACTTGGAAATCCTATGTATTAAAAAAAAAATGGCCTGCTTGTAGTACCACCCAGATAAAATTTCCTTTCTGAAAAGGTACTTTACTTAACATTTGGAGCAAGATTCTGGTAGAAAAGTTGTTAGAGATAAAAAAATAATAATAAATAAACAATATTGTAAAATATTGGTTTTACAATAATAATAATACATTCCTTGCTAAGTCTGAATCTAAAATATGGGACACTTAAAAAATAATTTTTTTTTTTAATTTTAAAACGGCCTCTTTATTTCCTCAATAAATATATCCCTAATAATCTTGCTATGGCTTTTATAATATTAATAACCAACTTACAAACAGGCATATTGACTTTTGCTCTGTATAATATGTTTGTTCCTTGGTTAACTATAATGTCTATAGCTCGATCATCGGACCCACCATATGTACAACAAGTAACAAATTTTTCACAGTAAATTTCTCTTTCTGGAACAATTATAGGCATCTAATGCACATACAATAAATATGAGAATAATAATATTATGTGTGATGTATCCATTATATAAAAAAAAATAAAAAAAATATGGGTCTTTTGTTTTTATACTTACACTACAACATGGCGATTCTATAGTATGATATAAGGTGTTGTATAAGAAAACTACATTAATTCCAATTAAAGCTTTTTTGCCTAAATTTTTTAAATATAATCGGATTTTGAACCGAGGTCCCAGACCTAAAAGCTAAAATAGAATTTGTCTTATTATTACGTCTCACAATACTGTACTGTTACTGTAATATTACTTGAGCTGATGTATGTAACAATTGATTGGTAATTTTGTGTTTTATCGAATTGATCCGTTCATTTAATACAGAAATTTGTAATGTTTGCCATGTCTGTTGGGTACGTAAATGCATTTCTATAAGAACAAAACTAAAATTTGACACAAAACATTTAAATATTTGAATTAATATTTGATTGATTTACCCTTACACTGCTCTCTTTCTCGTAATGTTTGTTCTATAAACACGTTACTTCTTTTTGGTATACTTAAATTACAGTTACTTTGTGTAGTTGAAGTTGGACGAATACACAAATCAAATGTTGCTGTTCGTTTTAAAAGTTTTATGTCAACTTTACCTCCTAACAAAAATAATAATAATTATTTATTGACACCTATAAACTGTTAAAAAGAAAATTTCTTACTAGAAGAAATCATTATTAGTGCATTTTCTTCTTGGCCAAATTTTCCGAAAATCAAACAAGTCATAGGATCTTCGGTGGGAATTTTGTGAATCACTGTCGAACCGGAATACATTAGAATTAACCCTTTTGTATTTCCGTCTAAGTTGGTTACAATGCAAGACAAAATAGTAATTTCGAGGGACAAGCTTTGTACATACATATCGATCATAGCCATAGGATCTCCTGGTAACTTTACATTCCATAATGATACACACTATAAATAAGATACAAAATAATAATTGAAAAATTGGTTTTTTTTTAGTTTTATTATGGGCCGATCAAAACATTTTTCTGCCCCCCTCGATTTCAAACACTGAAATGACGTTACTGACTGTAGTTTAATTTCTTAGATATTCTATTTTTATATAACGACAGTGTTTTTAGATTTCAATAAATGCACGGCCCATTCTACAGTCAGCAATAATGTGGTGAAAACCCTTTATTGGGGTACGCAACCTATTTATAGTAGGTGGGTACACATATATTATGAGCTACAAATTATAATGTACAATATTACAATAATATTCTAAATTCTAATTTATAAATAAAATTATGATAAATACAATTTGTTCAATTATGAATTACGAAATCTCAAAAATACGAAAACAAATGCACAGAAAAATAGGTATTCACTTGCATACTGTTTGATTACCGTAAAACCGTGACTATTTTTTTTGTCATTCACTTTTCATCAATGGTAAATTTTTTTTTATTACAAACAAATGTTTTACCTTGCATCATAAACTGTTAAAACATTCAATCAGTAAAAAAAAACTTAGGAGGGTTTTGTGGAGGTTATGGAAATTTGTTTGGAGGTTTAGCTTTTAAAGCCCCCTTCCCTATTTGAGCCAATGGGTAGCTGGTAGTTATATTAAAGGATTATTCTAAGGTTTTATTAGTACCTACTTATTAACTATATTTAAAAAAAAAAAATAACATTTAAATCATAATATAGGTACATTTTCTCATTGTATCATGTAATCAGTTATCTCACTTTTAGTGTGTAGCATTGTAACAGTCCGTCTATAGTACAACAAATAAACTTGTCTAGTCGTAGTATTACAGCTACAATCGCGTGTGTCATTTCAATTTTATAACCACTTGTCGATGATTTAGAAAAAATGTACATTCTGCCAGTTCTTGTAGCTACAAGAATTTTATAATCTACATCATACAGCCCAGTAGTAGACATATATGCTGTTTCACCCTGCAACTACTCAAACAATACAATATACGTTAGTATTAAAGATTATTTTATCAATATAAACGGAAATTGTTTAATATTTAAAAAATCTTTAAATACCTAGGTAGGTGGTAAGAACTATTTATGAATTACTATATTTAGTATTACTATAGTACTTATATTTAATATTTCATAACATATGATGCATACAATGTGAAGATAAAGGAGTGTTAACGAATTATGAGGATGAAAAGTAGAGATGGAAAGAGTATTTTGAGAAATTACTGAACGAGTAGACAGAGTTTCGTGGAATGATGGTTTCGTATATTTAGTAAAAGAGGAGGAAGTGTGGTAGGTTATGAAAGTAATGAAAAAGAAAAAAAGAATAGGTTCAGATAGAGTACCAGTAGAAGTACCTATAGGAAATATTAGGAGAGTTAAGAGTCAAGTTGGTTAAAATAGTTTTTTCAATAAAGTGCTAGTAGAAGGGAAAATGCCAGAAGAATGGATAAAGAGTTTGATAATACCTATTTTAAGAAAAAAAAGATGTACAAGAGTGTGGAAATTATAGACCAATAAATTAATGAGTCATAGTATAAAGATTTGGGACACAGTTATAGAAAGGAGAATTAGAAGTGAGAAAGCAATATGTAAGAACCAGTTTGATTTTATGCCAGGAAAATGTATGATAGAACCAGTGTTTTTGTATGAAGAATTGATACAGATTGTAGAACATTTTAGAGTAAAAATCCATATATAGCCTTTATAGATGCTGAGAACGTTTATAACAGAGTACCGTGAGAGGTTCTTATGTGGTCCTAAAATTGTTTATTAGTTTGATAGAGGATGTGTGTAAAGACCAAGATAGGTACGAGTGTAAAAAGCATGTGTGGAATAACGGAATATTTTTGGGTTTCGGGGTTCAGGTTTAGGTCCTTATCTATCTTCTGTTATAACGAATAAAGTTACAAAATACAAGGCGAGGTACCATGATGCGTGATATTTGCAGTTGATATAATATAGATATACATAGGAGAAAATCTGGAAGAAGTTAACAGTAGATTTAATGAACTCGGTGGAAAACCCAGGTGGATGATTTCAGTAGACATATGATATTGTTTTATAGGGTGTTCTTCTATCTTATTAACATGGGATAATTCTTTAAATATCTTGAAAATATCAAGTTAGGTATCGAATATGACTATTAATAGTAACCACTATATGCAGCATTGGTCTGCTAATACCCATGTCCTATCGATTGAATAATCACGTTAATTGAATAGTCACGATGGCCGAACAATCCGTGTCGCGAAAAGTGCTTGAAAATAATTTAAAATTTACATTCGCCCCGGAGAGTAGCACTCTAAGTCTTAGAGTTTCTTAGAGTCTAAGAAAAGAGACTAAGGATAAGTAGAAGTAAAACACTAATTTCACGGAGTTTTGTTCGGTAGGTACTCTGTGGATAAAATTTTTAGAAAAAAAATCCCATTTGGGGGCTGTACCGGCCAAGTTGGGAATCACTGTTTTAGACCAATAAGCTGTAAGAAATTAGATATACATTCTAACGTTCCATTTTATTTTTTAAAGTATGTTTGGATTATTTAACAAATTGTCTTGGTGTTTTGGGAAGTTCATTGTCGATTATAAATTTGGTATGCCTAAAATAAATTCAAAATGAAAATAGGAATTTTCAAAAATAATATCATAATTTTGGAGATCTTGAAAATTGAAAATCGAAAATTGGCTCCCTCAGAAATCTAGATAATATTAGTCAACAAATGCATAAATATTTTAGAAATGTGTATCGGACATCGGAAAGTATGTTTAAATTTCCACCACTTGTCGGTCCAAAAGTATGAAAACTATAACTATAAACTTATGCAGGTGCGCTTTGATCCCTTAAATAAAAACACTAAAAAAGTAAAAAAATACACAAATACTTATCCGATCACCGATATCGATTTATACAACGGTTAAAAAACATAAAACAATATTTTATAACAAACAATAATATGTAGATATAATATAATATATAGATTTACATCTATCTAAATACATGTATTTATCAAATAATTACTCAATTTACCTCATATTTATCGGGCAACATTTTAAACGATTCTGTATCGAGTATATTGATCATATCAGTGGTTGCGATTACTAGACAACCGACTCCGTGAGCATCTTTCATATTTTTCTTTAACTCAACAACACATGTTATTGTGTGCTATAACAATAACAATAATGTATACCTAGTTACTCACCGGTTTAAAATACTACCTACTCAATGTCAAATCAATATGTAACAAAAGTACCCACTTGTTTTATAAGTTTATTTGTTTTATACTTTTCAAAATACTCTTCAATATGACACTCGTTTGAGCAAAGCATTTGCTGTGACGTCGTGGAAAGATTGGCAAATCCAATGGAGGACGATAACATTTGTAACTTATTTAGTAAATCGTATGCATCATCACATTCTTGCCACAATTTACATTCTTCGGTGTCTTTTATAACTTTTGGTTGAATCGAGTATTTATGATACGGTTTACAATTTCGATAAAAATAAATTTCATTTCGTATCGCTACAGCTACACCTACAAATATATTTTTTTTTTTTTTTTACATACCAAGCTATAAGTTTTATTTCTTGGAATTTTGATTGAATATAATTGAACAGGTACTGTTTACTGATGGACTATTATTCTCAAACAATATGAACAAATTGACAGGAAGATAAAATTAATTCTTTATCAGTTGTCACTCATCTTCTATCTTGAATAGAGGACAAAGGTATCTCAAAATTTTAAGAAACATATATTAAGCATAAACAGTGGCGTAATTCGGGTTGCAAAGACCTATGGGGGCCCCACACCCCCAACATTATAAAAACAAATAATGTTTTAATACAATCATAATATTATATATTATTAATATAAAATACATTATAAATCTATATAATTCTTCTTATATAGGTGGTACATATTATTAAAAACTATGAATTATAAATCGCATAATCTTTTACAATTGGAATACAAAATTTAGAATTTTAAAATTGTATCTGTTTCACTGTTGTTCTCTATTTTAATGTACCTATTTATAGTTTTGACTTATAAATGTATTGGTTATTTCAATTTTTGTTTAAATAGGAAATTATGTTATTTAAATTAGGAAAATTTATAATTTCACGATTTCATTATTTTATAAAATCACGGACGACGTTTACTACCAGAAAAAAATGATTGAATCGAAAAATCACAAGACACCTTTTTTGTTGCCGATTCACTTTCTTACGGTATCATCACCAAAACTTTTTAGCCACTTTTGAGCCATTTTTGAGCTTTTGAGGAATTTTAATTTTTGGGAGTTTATTTTGTTGTAGTTCAGTTATAAATACATGTAGAGACTTGAAACTTGGTAATAGTACTTATTTTATTGGACTTACCTAGACGTGGTACAATTTTCAAAATCGGACCACGTTTTTTTTTTAATAAGCGTTTTAAAATCAAATTTAAACGAAAATCGGAAAAAAAAAAAAATACGGTACTTCAAATTGTTTTAACGAACTGCGCTCGGGGTCGTCTTTCGTCAAGCAATGGTTTATCGTTGTTTACAGATATAAATAAAATAACCTTATGTATCCTACTTTTTCAACTTTTTACCTACAACAATGGCCGCTCCCATCCCTAGTATCAGCTTTTTATATTTTTTTACAATAATACTATATTTTTTTATTTTTATACTGTAGACTACTTTTATTCTAGAAAACTTGCTCCGATGTAAAGTGTAGCACCTTTTTTGAAATTCAATTTTATCTACTTGGTAAATACATAGGTCAAATTTTGATTTTCGAAACGGTATTTAAATTAAAAACGATTAACCGCGAAAAAAATACGAGTTTTTTACGGTTTCGTCTTTTAAATATAACGTACCACGTTTTCTAGCACAAATATCGCTCCAATTGAAAAACGACAAGAGACCTTTTGATTTTCGAATTAATTTTTATAATAATCGGAAAAAAGCGTAGGAAGATTAGGTTAAAAAAAATTCCGGCACTTCAAATTATGTATTATCAAACTACACTCGGCATCTTCTTTCGTCAGAAATGGTTTATCGTTGCTTACAGACATAAATGAAATAACCGTATATATCCTTCCTTCCCAACTTCTCACCTATAATAGTGGCCGCACCCGTCCCCAGTATTAGCTTTTTTTTTTTTATCTTTTAAGTTTATGAGCAGAATATATTAAGGTAGATAAGACATTTATATTTGTATAATTAATTAAGTAAAATATTTTAAGCCGTAAACCCAATATTAAAAATTTGAATGCATTGAGGACTTAAAACATAATTTTATTAATTTATACTTAAGTACTTAATATTGATTAAGTATACTTTATCAATGTTCACAGTTTAAAATATGTTGCTTAATTATGCGATTATATATGTTTTACCTTGATATATTCTGCTTATAGACTTAAAAGATATAGAAGATAAAGATGGGTACTATACAGTCGTGAACACTAGAGAAAAGACGCCGGTCTATAGGCACTACTCAAGGTAGTCCAAAATTATCGCACATCATTAGAATGTGCTTCGGTTAGTAGGTAAAGCGATGTCAGTTTTACGTGTAAAGCATTTATTGGTATTTTATTATTATAATCTAAATAGCGAAACGAATGAATAATTGATATTAAACGTTTTTTGAATTTATCTTATAAACATATCTTCGGTATAAAACAAAAGTGCAGTTTATAACTATCATTCGATGTTTGCATTTTTTTTTTTTTTTTTCAAAATCTATGTTTTAAAAATGATAGTACCAAAATAAATTTCTGCAAATTATTAGTTATTGAGATATAACGATACTAAATTTGAATTTTTCTCTGAACTGTAAACAAATTATTAAAAATCATGCATTTTTTTAATGAAAATAAAAGTTGAAACATTCATATTTTCAAAAGTAATAAAACAAAAAAAATTGTTTGAAATATAATTATTTGTAGTTCTTATTCCTGTGAGTAAAACAAAAAAAAAAAACAGAAGTTGATTATTTTTATTATCTCTAGAGATAATATAATGTGTTAATCTTTGTGGAACATCCAGCGCGTACCTACCTATTTCGTACGACAATCAAGTAAGTAGGTATTTTGTGTTTAGTATTTAGTAGATAATAATAGATTTTCTATTGGCTACCTGGACTACCTATCTACTATCTAATGCAGGTATATTTTAATATACACCTATGTACCAATTGATATTGAAACACTATGACTCGTACAACTTTTGTTTAAATAATAGCCAATAAGCTACCTAAAATAGGTGGGCAGATATGAAAAAAAAAAAATAAATAATAATAATAATAATAATAGAAACATATTTACACGGAATGCGTTGTTCCTTGTTGTCTGTGTATACGGTTGTGATAGCCGACGGCTTTTCGTTCAACTGAATGATATGCGTCTGGTTTAGCCCTTTAAAAATCTAACGGAAATATAATATAACGTTGACAATAGCGTCACGAAAACAAAATGGTACGATATTCTATAGGTAAATCGCGGAGCGCGTACTTTTAATTGAGGGTTAGACGTTCCCGATCCGAAATCAACAACAACAAATTTATTATCGTTGTCGCCGTGAACGTCGGTCAATGTCGTGCAACTATTGTAGGTCTGCAAATTAATTGGTGGGATTATGTCGACGTCTATCCACGTAGATTGCCTGTGAAAAAAAAAAAAAATATTACGACCAAGTGTATACAAAACAGTTATTAAAATATTTTTAAAATGTCGTAAATAGTTATTACATGTTTCGAATTCGTTTCCGATGAGTAATATTAAGAAGATCTGAATCGACTATACTGAGCCTCAGATTATAAAATATAACCTGTTCCTGTTATGTTTTCGGTGACCGAAATAATTTTTTTTTTATAGAATGGCTATCGGTAATAACTGCGGTTTGTTGTGTTCTACGTTCATCTATATACCTAGTTGCTTAGCAACGTAATGTTTTATCCTACAGGTATAGCCGCACAAGGTTTAACAAATTACGTGTTACAGTTTTGAGCAGTGGCGTGTCCCGACTTTTTCCGAAAGGAAATCTGACTAAGGTTGCACTTTGGGGAGGTCATTTTTTGATTTTTCTAGCTGTTTTCTTAAGATACTTATTCACAGCAAAAATAATCGTAATATTTGACTAATATATTTCGTACATTTTCCCGTTTTTCTCAGTTTTTCACATTTGATAAGAAAACTCCAGAGAAAATCGAAAAACGACCTCTTTAATGTAACACCACAAGAAAATTTCTTTCCCTTACTTTTAAAAGTATTACGACATTTTTTTTCCTGTGAACAACTTTTCTACAAGCGATTTTGCTCCGATTTACACTGATAGAACTTTTTTCAAAAGGAAATTCGACTGGAGAGGTCATTTTTCGATTTTTTTTCAGGAGTTTTCCCACCAAATGTGAAAAACCGAGAAAAAACATGGGAAAACTGAGATAAACGTAGAAAAAACGGAAGAATTGATAATATATCTAACAAATATTATTAAAAAAAATATCTATGTAATGCCTATTTAATTATTTTATCATAGTATGACATCAACAACAATGGCTGTACCTTAAGTATGTCTGTCTGTTTAATACATTTTATAAAATACATAAAAACAAAATTTAAATTAAGGTATAATATTTTAACAACAAAATTATAATTTCGTCCTCATATAAATGTAATTTATATTAAGTAAACATATTTATTGGTGAATATAACAAACAAGACCCTGTCAAAAACTAATCAGAACTAGTTGGAAATATTATAAAAATATTATCATATTTGTCTAGATTTTTTTAATCAATTATGTTAAAGTGAATAATAAGTATACAAGACAAAACTTAAAACAAATTAAGTTCATAGCTAATTAAATGAAAATAAATTTAATTGTTTACATTATAAATCATATTTATTTATTATAAATTCAACGGACAAGATGTTCTTTATTTTTTAACAATAAGTATGGGTAACAGAAAATGCATAGAAGACTATTTAAAAATTATTATAACATTATATTAATTATAATAAATTTCCATAACATTAAAAAAATATATATAATGATATAAAAATGATTAGTAAATAAAAGTAATTTTAAATCAGTATATAAATCAATTTCTAATTAACAGATTTGAGATAAAATATAAATTTTAATTATTAATTAAAGTTAAAGCATTAGTTTTGAAGGAATGGCAAGATATATAGAAAAAATTTAGTGTTGTAAAAATAGAATTAGGTAAAATAACAGCTTTATAAAGGAATGAATTTTTACCAGTATTTGTTTTATAAAACAGATCAATACATAAATCTGTATTACTAGTGTGTTTACGAGGAATACGGAAATTAATTTGGACTAAGATTTTAGGAAACCATTTAAAATATTTTAAAAAAAAACTTATATTGGATATTGTCCATTACTATTTCAAGTTGAAAAATCATATGACCAGATAATAGAACCAAATTCGAGGTATGATCTTACTAGAGCGTTTTAAGCAGGTAATGTTTCTAAAATCATTTGTAAGTCTATTAATAAAACCAAGTATTTAGTAAGACTTATTAATAATTGTTTTATGATTTATTTTAAATTTAAGGTTGTTTTTGAAATAGTGGAAAATCATTGAAATAATATTGAAAAACAGAGGAATGATTTTATGGGTAAAGGATATTACTAAAATTGTTTTCACTCCAAAGAACAAATTTATTTGTGTTAGTTTGTAAAATATGTTGATCATTACCTGATTTTATTTTACAAAATAGTTTGGCATCATTATCAAATAACAATATATTATTTGATGGTTCAATAACTAGAGGTACCTAGATTGTTTATAAATATCAAAAATAATAAAGGCCCCAAGTGAGAACCTTGAGGGACATCTTATAAAACAGAGAAATCAGTAAAGAGATGAAATGTTTTGACAGCTTGAGTTCGATTAGTAAGGGAAAAGAATAATCATTCAAGGAAATGTCCACCTACTTCAAAAGATTTTAATTTATGGTATAACAACATATGATCAACTTTATCTAAGTTAATGTAAATAGAATCAACCTGATAAACTCTTTATCTAAAGTGCTTATTAAAAAATAATGATATATTATTAAATTAGTAAAAATTGAATGTTTAGCTAAACACTGTGTGTTATTTGGGACTTATATAATTACTTAGTAAATTTGATAATTGTTTTGAAATAATAGCTTCAAAAATCTTAGGAAAAATTGAGAATTTGGCAATTGGTCGGTAATTTCTAACATTATTTTTATCGCTGGATTTATAAATGGGAGTGATAAAAATTTTTATTAAACATTTGAAAATACACCAGTGGAAAGAGAAAAATTAAATAAATGATAAAGAGATTTAACAAAGACAAGACATTTTTTAAAACAAAATTGAAAAAGTGAACTATTAGGACCAGTACTTGATTTTTCATTAAGTAAGAGAAGCCAGAGAATCGTATCACCTTCAGATATAGATGTATAATTTAAATTAAGGTCATGATAATAATGTTGTGAATTTCATTTAAATTATAAGTAACATTATTTTTGGGTAAATAGTGGAGAAATAATTAAAAAACAATTGAGATAATATCATTCAAATTATTAGCTGATAGAATCATGTAGGAAAACTGAGAGGAATATTAGATTTATATTTTTTTAGAGATTAAATATAATTCCAAAATGATTAAATATTAATATTAATATTATTATTATTTTTTTTTTTAATATATAATTTGAGTCAATCTGTTGATATAGTTGTTAATATTTTTTACATAATTTAGAAAAATGTAAATAATCTGAGTGAAGATTTGATATTTTATACTTTTTGTGTGCAAGTTTTTTATCTTTAATTAAATTTCTTAAATTATAATTAGAATTTATTAGATTATTATTTAATTTTAGTTTTGGAACAAATATGATTTAAGATTTCATAAAATTTTAGGACAATATTTTTAAGTTCTAAATATTTTACATTAGACATAATCTAAATCATAACCCTGAAAACACGAAAATTAGAATACCTGGGCCACATAATGGGAAATAATCAATCACGTGGTTTGCTGTAACTCATATTCCAAGAGAAAACAAAAGCTAAGAGAAATGTTGGAAGATACCATGGCTAAAAAATCTCCAGGACAGCTTTGATATAGTAAATTAATTATTTTGTTCATTCATTGTTATAAAGAGAAGTAATTTATTAAAAAAAAATACGTCTTAGGATAATGGGAACAGGTGTGGTCACTGTTGAAGATAATTGAATGTATACCTGTAAGCAACAATAAACCATTACTTACAAAAAATGATTCTGAGCGGAGTTTAATTGATAGTGATGCTTTGTCAAAAATATATATGTCATTTTATAGTCAAATAATTTAATAGGCTTTATATATTTTCTTTAATAATATTTGTTTAATTTTGTATAGAATTTCCCAGTTTTCCCATGTTTTATCCTGGTTTAATTAAATTTGATGAAATAACTCTGAAAAAAAATAATCAAAAAATGACCTCCCTACGTTGATTTCCTTTCAGAAAAGTTGCTACATGTAAAAATCCAAGCAAGTCTTCTGGTAGAAAATATGCCCAAAAATAAAAAAAAATATCTTTGTAAAACTATAAGCTTCTTCGCTCCACTCAGAATCTAAAATTTAGTTTAATTCTAAGATCCTTACATTTTAATAGAATGCATGGAGATTTAAACATTTTGGTAATGTGTATTTGGTGTATTGGTTATCTAGACAATTTTGGAAACACTATAAAATTTGATGGTTAGTCCAGTTTCACCATTGTTCATATTCGAGGCTAGCTCCTCACGCAATTTCTTCGTAGATTCTCTTTGATTTTTGTTTGATTAGTGGAGATATTTACTGTGAAAAATTAAATTTTCTTTATTTCTTATAACATATAAAGCATCACATGAAACTAGTTTTAATTGAAAGCGGTTTACTAAACTAATAAAGCCCAAAGCAAATGACCTTTAATGGAACAAGTATATTATGATATAAGATATTATTGAAATAGTATTATTAATATGATGTGAATCCAAGGATATTCTTTCATCAGACTGGTTTGATTTGCTTTATTGATCATTATAAAATATAAGATTATTTGCATGTTTATTTCATTTATTACAGATTTGTCAGAATAATTTGTATTTTTATATGAATTATTTTTCATATTATTGACTTCAACAAGTCATTTTTTTTAATTAGGATTTTTAATTCCAGTAATTCTTTTAATCCTAGACACTGAAGCTTGGTTAAAGATAAACCTGAACATTTATGATGTATCAGTAAACAACATCTATCACATTTTAATGTGTCAAGTTAAGCAAATTGACAGCTGTATGAGTAGCAAATGTTTTTATTTGACATTATGGGTAAATAAGAATCACTTGAAATAAAAAGTGTAGAAAGAACTATTTATTAATATAAATTGAAATAAGATAATTGATAAATCATTGTAATCATTGAACATTTAAAATGACTATTAAGATGAAAAATATCATATTTACATAGGCCATGCTGTAAAAGTAGTTGTATTTAATAAGTTCAATTGAAATTATTCATCAATGAATGTACAAATTTACTACAGTAGATGTTTGCACCAAGTTAGATCAGAATATAATTAATTATATTATAATATATTATTCTTATTTATTTATTTACTTTTTTTTATATTACTATTCCATGATTAATTAAATGAGATTTGTAAATTTACTTCTATAACATTCTTAGTATATTATTTAAATTTTAAAAACTTTCTTTTACTTTGTATTACTTAATTTATTAATGTTAATTATAATTACTAGATCAAAATGATTATAAACAGTTCAAATCATTCAAATAGTGTACTGTAGATGATTGTTCATTATTTTCTATCAATGGTGCCTAAACTATAGTGCAACTTTTTAGAGAGACAATCAATAGACAATATTTGATTATCTGTATTCATTCCCATACTGGGTCCCATTTTATACTATATTTTAAACAATTAAATGGGGCTCACTTTTAAATACAAATGATAAACATTCTGAAGTAACTAAGAAATCTCAATGGTAAAAAAAGTAATTTGAGAGAAAAGGACTAGGAAAAATCAAATGTAAGTAGTAAATTAAAAGTCTACACGAGAAGGGCCCACCAGGAAGTTCTCTGTGTTGGTATTATTAGGTGTAACTGTATCTTATTAGGTATTCTAAATTTATCAACAACTAATGCAATGTAAAATAAAATGGTTTAGTTACTAATTCACTCCAAGGTTTATAAAATATAATCTATAAATCTTGAATTTAAGTGTATATTTTGAGCAAAATTAATTACTAATTAATAGATATTAATAATTGAAAAGCAAACATAATTACAATATGATATTATCAATTTCTAGTTTTTACTGAACACAAATAAAAAAAAAAAAACCACTAAAAATACTCGTATAAATAAATAAATCTACTTCAGATTATTCAAAACTGTTTCAAAATCATGTTCATCTTCTTCATCTTTGCTCCACCCTATACTCTGACTAATTGCTTCTTTCCATTGATTATACTTCAAAGTTTGTTCTAGTAAAAATAAAAATAATTGTAAATTCATTGTTTAATCAAATAAATAATATAATATAAAAACAGCTGATATTTGGAATTTGTGCAGCCACTGTTTTAAGTGGGAAGTTAAGAATGTAGGCTACATTAAGTTATTTAATTTATATCTGTGCCCAAAAATGAATAAAAAAATATTTTTATATAACATAATTTTTAAGATTTTTAATAAACCCTATGATCTTAAAACACTTATGAAAAATATGAAAACTAATGCATTAATTTTTTGATCACTAAGCATAACTTATATTATAACTTGTGTTAAATTTGTATGCATTTCTCTTAAGCCATATAATTTTAATTACAGATACCTAACAAATAGAAGTTATAAAACATAAAAATAATAAATACCTATAAATAGCCTAAAAATAATTTAAATGTTTTAAAAATTTACCCACATCTATAAAAGTCCAATATAAATATTTTGTGAAAACTACAGGTCTCTACAATAATTTTTAACCAAATAACAATTAAAATCCTAAATCCTAAAAACATAATGCATTTCCTGGTTTTTCATAATTATAAGAAAAACGATACAGAAAATTAAACCACTTTCTTACTCACAAATAAGACAAAAATGTCTTTCAGAAAATATGCTATTCAGAAATGTGAACAGATTTCTGGTAAAAAAATACAATCTTAAAAATTCTAAAAAATGAAATTGTCCCATAATTTGAAAAAAAAATTGTCTTTTTTATCTTTTGGTTTTTCTCAATTATTAAAAGACTTCTTTACTTATCAAAAAATGACTATAACTAAGCTAAATATTAAATATAACACAGTCGATTTCTTGTCATTTTTCAATTGGAGTAAAATTTTTGGTAGTTTCCAAAAATTGAAATCAATGAAATCTGTATCATTTGCTACAATCTGAATATAAAATCAATTTTACTTATTTAAATACATTTAATACATGTATAAATTATTTTTTAAGAATAATATCAATATTGAATATAAATTTACTACAACAATTTAGACAAAATGATTACCTTCTTCAGTTGTAGTTGGTGAAAAGGTGTCACATTCAGATTTGATACTATGCATACTCCATACACCTACAGCAAAACCTGCTGCAAATGCAGCACCAAAAGAAGTAGTTTCAACCATAGAAGGACGGTCTGTTCAAAATATATACATTTTAATAATAAAAATAATACTATTAATATGTTCCTATAAAAGAATTGCAAATTTGACAATTTTGATAAACACAGGTTATAAGATTTACCAATAGGAAGGTTACAAGTGTTGGCGAGAATTTTTAGAAATGTGTCACTGACTGACAAACCACCATCTACATTCAAACTGATTATGAGATTTCCAGTGTCAGACTCCATTGCCCGTATAACATCTTTAGCCTGGAAACAGATTCCTTCTAGAGTTGCTCTCATCAAATGCTCATTTTTTGTTTCCATAGTCAGACCCGTGATGGTCCTGTAATGTAAAATAATCAATTTACTGGAGTGAACCTTCATAGTGTAGACAGACCTTCCATTTTAATATTTTACCAGGATACTCAGTAATATTTATTGCTAAATATGTTTTATTCCATTCTGTATATTGTATAACATAAAATATAATAATAGAAATTGAAACTTATAGTATTACTCACAAACCAGATTGTCCATATTTATTGACCTTTAATTGTAGGGAAATTTATTAGATATAGATAAGATTAACTTCACTCAGACAGCTGTTAGATAAGCAAAGTAGTGTACCCAGAGGTAAAGCTAATTAATAAAAAGGCATTGACTATGTTTAAGTAAAAATAATTAATATAAACTATTTAGCAGTGAAAACTTATTTCTTTTAGGTTGTGGACCAGTATACTTATACATTTATACTTTTTTTTTTATATTAATAATATAGTTTTCCGAGTTCGACCAGAAAATTTGCTAAAATTATCAACTTTGGTGATAATTTTTGATAGACAATTTTGTTTAATTGGTGCATTGAGAATGTTATTAAAACTAGAGAACGTAAATGTCAATATTATGGTTTTTGTTATTGATTTTGTATTTTTGTGAAAAATAATTATAGAGATGTAAATTTAATTAAATACTTATATTTAGCCCACTAACTCCATGAATTGCCATACAGCAATGTAAATAACACTTTTTGGACATTCTACATAAAATAGGAATATCTTGTATCCTGATTATACTATCAAGTCATTAAAAAACTTTATCTTTAATGATTTAAACAAAGATGCTTCTGGGACAGTGGGCTGAATCTTATCCAGTCCACATTACTAATTTCACATTTTCACTAATTACTTAACTATGTACATATAATTGTACTATATAATTATGGATATATATTGTAAAATAACTAAGAAAAAAGTATTTTTTAATAATAAATTTAGATAAACTTTGCTTCACTTAAAGGTTGATTACTATGCCATGCGCATAGTTCATATTGGTGCATGTACAAGCACTGGTTTACAAGTAATACTATCAGTATTGATACTTTTTTATTAGACCTTGTATATTACATTGCATAATATTTGTATACTAACCCACGAGCATCACTTTTCCAGTATGGTGCATACAAGCCTGAAAAGGCAGGAACAAAATGAATACCATTTGAGTTTTCTACAGATTCTGCTTTTTCGGATATACTGGGGTAGCTATCCACCATGTGCATATTTTCTATCAACCATTTGGCTGCTGATCCAGCAACAGCTACTGAACCTTCAAGAGCATAAATGGGATCTGCGTGTTTGCCTAGCCTAAAAGCCACAGTAGTTAAAAGACCATGGTCAGAGATCACAGGCTGAAACAACAGAATTTCAACTTCATTAAAATAACATAATATGAATTCATCCACTGAGAGAATTAAATGGCGTATCAAAAAAAAAACACAAAATTATATTATGACAATGTGGATAGCAAAATGTTGAACAAAATTGCATAATAATTTACATAATATTACATAATAAACTAAACTCCTAGACCAAATTTGGGTCGTGGGTAAATTAGGGTCATGGAGGTACTATGGTGAGTAGTGGAAGTGTGTTTCATATACTATTTTATATTTTTCATCTAACTGTCTAATTAAATTTTGGGTATAGCTCAAAGACAAATCTATTTTGTCAACAAAATCCGAAAATGCTTAACTACCATCTCAAGAACATATCAATGTGAAGTTGGGTTTTCTGTTTTAGAAGTTTTAAAGAATCAGAATACAGAAATCACTTTGATCCTCTCAACACAATATGTAATGTACACTATCACATAATATTCATCTTAATATTGAAGAACTTGTGTAAAATGTCTAAAATCAAGGAAGTAATTAAAATATTAATTTTTAATAGTAGGTATTTAAATTAATTTGTATAATATTGTAAAAAAGAGTAGTTAAAAAACAAGAATGTTATTAATACAAATTATGATTTCAATTAACATGATCATTTTTTTTTTTTATGGCCGCAAAAAGTTTAATTTAATATTTTTGAGTCACACTAATAAAATATTGAGGACTGCTGTCATAAAGTATAGAATAATGCAATACATAAATATTTTTTTTATTAATTATGAATTTCATTACATTAGTTTTATCAGAAAATTACCTTGCGCCCAGTGTTATATAACAAAAAACATCCAGTTCCAAAAGTGCTTTTGGCCTGGCCCGCAAAAAAACATGTTTGACCTATTAATGCTGCTTGTTGATCACCCACACACTGTAATAAAAATAAATAATATAGACAATTTTAATAATATTATGTTCATGTAATTGGCAGATAATAATTACTCCTGAAATAGATGTTTTGGCAATAGGTCCATCAATAAAATGTCCATAGACTTCTGCACAACTACGAATTTCTGGAAATAACACTCCATCAGGTATATCAAAAAATCTGAAAAAATGAAAAAATTTGTTATATTTTAAAAAGTATTATTTAAACTGTATTTAGTATTAAACAAAAATAAAACTTAACAATAAAATGCATACACAATCAATAATTTACTAATTATATCCCAATGAAAGAAATATTTGTTTAAAATAAATTAACATGACAAAACACACAACTTAATTTTGTAAACGGCTTTGTAATATTTTAGAAGATACTTGGATTCAGAGAAATTAAACTCAAAATCCATACCTTATAAAAGGCTATTACTTATACAGTGGATTTCGCTTAATGTGGGCACCGGTTAATATGGGCATCCGCTTAATGTGGGCAAACAGGTCTGGTCCCAATACAAATGTACATTAACAAGGTTAAATAAGACCGCATAATATGGGCACTTGATTCGGTTTATGTGGGCAATTTTATTTTATAATAGCGTTAGAAAATAGACATATTGTATTTAAAAACAACTAAATTTAATCAGGTTTCATCGTATCTATGAGATTGTGTTTATCGAAAGTAATAAAAATCATTTATACCATTTAAACCTTGATGGGATTTTAATGTCTGTAAATGTTATTAGATGCGATAAAAATAAAACACGCCTCTGTAGCGTCAATATAGTTTTAGTGTTTAGTCATTTTTAACATGAATTTCAACGTAACAATATGTCAAGAAAAGATTTCTCCCTTAAGAAAAAATTGCGATTTTGGACAAGGTGAAATCGCTATCTCCAGGCACTTCACAATGTAAAACTGCTGAACAATTATGTGTTCCGAAATCAACTGTGGCGAAACTGCTCAAAGAAGAAGTCACTTCAATTCAACTTAAACTGGTAATCAAAAACGTAAACGGGAAGGGAAAGATCCTGAAGTTGATGAGGTCTTAAGTGAATGGTTTTCATTAATAACAAGTGGCGGTATTGCGTGTCTGGGCCATTGTTGAAATGTAAAGCCGAAGAATTATCCCAGAAAATAGGTAACAATCAGTTTATTGCTACTGATGGTTGGTTAAGCAGGTGGAAGAATAGACACGAGATAAAATTCAAACGTGTGCATGGGGAAAAAGCAAGTGCTGATGAATCCCCCTCTAATGATTGGAAAATTGACAGGCTAAAAATAACTTTGAATGAAAAAAGTGACAAAATAAACATATTGCAAGCCATAAAGTTTATATCAGAGAGCTAGCAAGAAGTTAGCTGCACAACTGTTATGAATTGTTTCGCTCATTGTGGATTTTCTAATTTTGTTGGTCCACAACCTGAGTTGACTGAATTGAATGAACAATTTTTACTTATTCAAAACTATAACGAGTTTGAAAACATTGATGAAAATGCTCCTTGTTTTGATAATAATGAAGACATTTGTGATGTTGTAGTATAAAATGTTCTTAAAAAAAGGAAGTTGGAAGATGAAGAAGATACCGAACCACCAGTTACAGCCAGAGAGGCTAAAAAGTGCATTGATTTGTTGCAGAAGTTCTTCATGCAACAGGGTAACGAAAATAGTCCATCTGATAAGCTTGAAGCGTGTGCCCATTTTGTCAACCAAATCCACACTAAACAGCTTAGACACCGAACAATTACAACGTTTTGTATACCATCCACATCCAAAGAGTAATTTTATTTAATACAAATGTTATACATATTTAATTTTATTTATATACATAGTAATATTTTTTTCAATTGTAAAAATAAAAACTTTTTTGATATTATAAATTGTTGTGTTTTTGAACTAATTTTGGTTTATATGGGCAGCCGCTTAATGTGGGCATACAGGGTTGGTCCCAACATGCCCACATTAAGCGGAATCCACTGTAATTGTAAATATTTTTCGTATGAAAGTTCAAAAGTACTTGACAATTTATATAAAAAAAATTATTATTAAATTATGAAGTTTGTCTTATCAAATTATTAACTTAACTTTAAACTTAATTATTAATTATTTACTTAAAGAGTTCAATCTAATAAAAATATCTAATATACTGATCAAAATTATTAAATAGGTTAACTAAGAAATAGACTATATATTATAAATGATTATCATATATTATTTATATGAATTATACAAAAAATATTTATAATTAATTTTCACATTTAAAACAATTTAATGATATAAATTAAAACCTTAATGACCATTAAATAAAACCAGTGTTTTTTTTAACAGGTTAGCCACGTATAAAATTTGGACTAGACATTTACAATCAGGAAAATGTCTAAGATATAATCTTGATCAAACTATGTACTACAATTTTATAGAATAATAGAGAATCAAAGTTAGAAGAATAACAAAAACTAGAGTATTTGCAAAATTCCCTAATAGGGTTTGAATATAATAAGAAAAGAACTAGATATGTTGTTAAAAGTGGAAAATCAACATATGAAATTGAAAAAACTAGTGATTTTAAAGATATAAAAGGGTTCTAGAACTGATCTAGAACAGAGGATCTCAAACTTTTAATGTCACTTACTACTTATATCTATTATGGATCTGTCTAGAACAACTATTCATGTTTTTACATTTAATTCAAACCAATAATAGTATAACACAGTAAAATAATTCAATATAATAATAATATATATAATAGTATTAGACACATTAAAAAATATTTGTACAAATATTGATTAATTTTTTTTTGTACTGTTACCATACAACTTTTTGAGTATCACTATATTGCCTATCATGTACTATTGCATACCACAGTTTGAGAACCGCTGATCTAGAAGATCAAGTTTTAAGAGAAATTAAAAAAAAAAAAAGATCGAAATTGCATTTAAAAATAAATTTTATGGTATAATAGTCTAGTATGAGACACACATAAAAAAAAACAATGAAATATTAAAAAATTTTAAAAACAAAAATTAAATATCGTTTAGTTTCTAATCTGCACGATTATTATTCAAGAGTAAAAGACACTAATAACTATTACAAGAAAAACAAATTATTGACGTTGATTAAAATAAAAATGTTTTTAGATATCAAATCTATTAGAAGCAGCTAGAATTTATAAAAGATACATACTCCATCAATGTTGTATCCCATCGTAATGAGTGTATATTCATCAGCATAGTCCGAGAAGCATTTGTTACATCAGTCATATGAACACCACCTTCTACACCACCAGTCAAATTCTAAACATTTTAAAATCAATAACTGTAATATAACACATAAATACTTAATACATTAAAAAATATTTAAAAATTATGCTCAATCAGTAATCATTATTTTATTATTCAGCACAGGATAATGGTGCATCAATATTTGAAAACTAAATTTAAAAATAATCGCAATAAAAAAAAAAAAATTGTGGGGTATCAGAATTTAATTCTAATTATATAGAAAGTATATTCTCTGTTCATGTTCATTTTTCAACTATAAAAATATATTTATTGTCTAAAGCAGTGGTCGGCAACCTTTTTACACTCCCGGGCCACATTCATAAATTAAAAAAAGTTCGCGGGCCAGACAAAAATAAAAATTTTGTATTCCAAATTATTTACTAAGAAAAAAAATAACTGTTTAAAACTTTAAAATAATAGATTAATAGAACATAAAAATAAAATTACAGTTTTTAATAACATAATTATAATATAAAAGTATGGAAATTACAACTGCTTAATAGGCTTAATGTGATTTTTGTTTTTGAATATTGTTTTTCGATGTCCACATTAAAATTACTTGTGCTGGCTCTAAGTACATGGTGGAGATAGTCATCAGTTAAGCGTGAACGGTATGGATTTTTAATTTTTTTCATATGAGAAAAAGCCTGTTCACATAGGTAAGTGGATCCAAACATACTGAAGTATTTTGCAGCTATATTTTTAATTTTTGAAAATGAGGCAGGAAGTTCAGCGAAAAAAAGTGAAAGCGATGCTTTGAATGAGTCTTTTAAGATATTTTGTGGCTGCAAATCTATTATTTCCATTTGAAGCTCAACAGGTATATCTTCAACATCAATATTAAACGGATTGGCGAGTAGTTGAAAATACTGTGAATGTCGTTTGAAATCTTGAAATCGATTATTAAATTCTTGTTGAAGTATTGTGCAGAGTCAACAATATTTGTACTTTCATCAAGTGCTAACGAAAAATATTGAAATGTTTTGGTTTTTTTTTATCAGTTGATTTAATAAATTGTCACCAACATTTTCAATACGTCTTGTTATTGTACGAGCAGATAATGGGACTTCTTCAAACTTATGTACAATATCTGGACAAATATTACCGGCCATGCGTAGTACACATTTTTGGACAAATTCTGCGTCTGTAAATGGTTTTCCCTCTTTCGCAGTTAACATAGCTACATTCACACTGGCAGAAATAACGGCTTTATTTTGAATAGTTACTTTTGAAAAGATCGTTTGTTCTCCGGTTAGAGCTTTTTGTAGTTTATTAACTTCAATTTCTCTGAACTGTCCGTATAAGGAGTCATATTTAACTTTATGCTTGGATTCATAATGCCGTTTAATATTGTATTCTTTCAATACAGAAATTAATTCACGACAAACAAGGCACATGACTTTTCCTTTATTTTCAATAACAAAGTATTGATTGCTCCATTTATGCTGAAATACACGACATTCAGAATCTATTTTTCTTTTTTTACTGACATTCATTATAATTAGTTTAAAATTTTAATTAACAGTCAAATAAATGATCACTATAAATATAAAATCGAAATTATAATGTTATTAAAACTACACAAGACGAAAAAACCGTACATACCCGTACGAAAAACGCAATGTTACTGAACACAATTGAAAATTAAGATTATAACCCAAATACACTCGTTGTTTCTACTCTATCTTATCGATAACTGCCAAGGTATATCTACCATTATAAAATATGACTGATAGAAGAAACGTTCAATTCTATTTATACAATATGATTTTTTTGATATGGTATTAAATTAAATTTCGTTGTTATAGAATTTAAAGCGGGCCGTATTTAATAGACTCGCGGGACGGATGCGGCCCGCGGGCTGCCGGTTGCCGACCACTGTTCTAAACAAACAAAAATAAAATATTGATCCCATTTGAGCTTTCTAAGAAAGTCGCAGTGATTGTAGAATTTCCTATTTAAAATATATGCGCTTTTTCATTTATTCTGAATTTTATTTAGATAAGGCATATAGATTTGACAAAAAAAAAAATTGCGTTTTGAAGGTTGTCTTTGGAAATTATCGAGTTTAAGGAACGCTTAAGGGGGGGAAATTTTTTTTTTTTAAGTTATCTGGCAAAATACTAAAATTGTAAAATACCAAAATAACAGCGTTTTTATACGTAAACTATTGTGAAAAAACTTACCAATAGTGTCAATGTGTGATATCATAAAAAATAACAATTTCGAACAGTTAGAACATTAAACAATAGAGATAAAACAAGACATATTGTTTTTCGTTTTATCATGAGTATTTCAAAATAGTCCATGTGTATTGAAGTTATTTACAGATAAGTGGGTACGTATGCATTTATACATTTTTTTTGATTGACATACTTATTGTTTGATACAGAGGGACCCATATTTTTGATGTTAATACGATTTTCAAAAATTCAACACGCTAAAAATCATAGATTTTCCGGAAATATTGATGATATTTTATGAAACTAAGAAAAACTATTAGTAAAAAGCTGACATGGAACGACCGATATAAACTTTATTTCGTTACAGGGGCACTTAAGAATTGTCTTAGAAAGCTCAAATTAGACTTAATTTTATTTTTGTTTTTTTTAGAATAAAGGTAGGGGCGTCAAAACAAAAATTCCGCCATAACCCAAATAAGAACCACTTTAATAAATAAGATGGCACAATTGTTGTCTACTATTGGTCATCGACAGTACAAAATAATTTTATGAGAAATATACGAGTACTCAGTATCTATATAACTTTTTTATTCGGCCATATCACAGTAAATTCAACAGCGAATTCAATACTGCTCATTCCAACATTTCTAAGATTATTGAAATACTGTACTCCGAAATGTAAATAAAAGCTCGTAGTCATACAAATATTCCTAGAACCACATAAAAAAAAAAAAAAAAAAAAAAAAACAGGAGTTTGTTGGGGCGTCATTGATGAATTTGTATCTAATAAAATAACTCGACTGGAATATATTATAAAAAAAAGTACGCCTCGAAAACTTACCTTTAGCCTAAATTCCAACAACCAAATCTTTCAACGAAAACATACATTTATAATACCTATGGGTTTTTTTTTTTAATCAAACTTTAAAACTATCAAAATATGATATACTTTGCTTTATTAAAACACCTACATATTTTGACCACACCTATTTTGAGAAAATCCTTAATCTAAATGAAGTGGAAAGGAATTTGTATTGTTAAAAATGGGAGCCATTTGAGAACTGACGTATTTATAGAACGGGAGCTGTTTGGAAATCGACCTATTTGTAAATTGTAAAATGGGAGTCGTTCAGGTAAAACGGGAGCCAAATGGGTTATAGCCTTTTTTTACGAATAATACGTAGTAATTTGTATTACATCGACCAAATAGCAATATTTTCTTAAACCTAGAAGTAGGTACCAGATTTTTGTTATGTGTTTTAAACTTTTAGGTTTAACGTGTAGCGGAGAAGCTATATTTCTTACTAGATATACAACGATAAATTTTTTAGTATATTGATTTTCGTCAAAATTTGAATTTAAAATGTTAATAATGAAAAAAAATAAAAATACTACATTATGCTCTACATATTTTTTTATCAACATTAAATATATAACTTATAATACACCTCGTGTTCAATTTTAAAAGATTATGATTTGGCCATAAAATTAAAGTCCTGTAAATCGAAAAATAGTATATGAAATAACGTGATTGTTTCTTTTTTCGTTAGAATTTGAAGTTTGAATACATATATATACAATAAGATAAACATTTATATTTTTTATTTCTATTATTAGTACAAATCTGAAATCATGATGAGTTATGGATTGAGTTTACAATTTTTAATTATTTTTACTTAGCAAAACAGTTCTATCCACATAAAACAAAAGAAACACTAAACAAATTAAATGCTTAGGTATATTTTGTTTCCGTAAATATGTTATACCATTTGGAGCAAGATTTTTGAAATAAAACTAACATCGAAAAATTTAAAAATAATGATATAATGAAATCGGTAAAATAGTGGCACGCCGTCAATATTTTTCCTTTTTTTCTACAGGTTTGTTTTCAGTTTTTTCGAATTATTCTGAAAACTATTTGGAAAATCAAAAAATTATATCCTAAATCAATGAGATTTAAAACGTAACGGGAACGTCTTTGTTATTTTTTTATTTGAACAAGATTTCTAGTAAAAAAGTTGAAAAATTTACAGACATAAAAAAAAAAAAACACACACATTTAAGTAAAACCAGTACATCCCTTGTTCTATTCAGAATCTAAAAACAACTAATTTTAAGTTTTATAGCTACGCTCGAAAAATGAAGGGTATTTAAATATAAGTATTTTTTTAAATGAATAATTTACATAACGTTTTTAAAATTATAGAAATCGTTTATTAAATACATTGTTATTTTATTCATTATTTTTCTTCGGGGGAAAAAAGTAGGCAATTTTAATTATTAAAAGATTTCAATAACTTTTTACGCTTATAACTATACCATTTTATTAACAACATTTTATGGGTTTCTGTGTAAAAGACCACCTGTAATCTGCAGAGCTCTGTCACTAAAGAATCGAATTTTCTCCCGTCTTTTTACATTGTAGATATATGTATATTCTTTATGAAACAATAAATAATTGAATACTATTACAGTAATGTATACTATAGTATTATATTGTTGTACTAAAAAAAAATAAAATGGTGTAACTAGCATAAGAAGGATTTTTTTCATAATTTGTTTATCATAATTTCCTAGAGAGGGGATAGTATATAATATAATAAATACAGTACTATCACTACTATTTCTGAATGAATGATTTTTGTTAAAATAAATATTATTATATTATGTTGTTAAATGTAATACTAAGTTTAAAAAAAATGTAGTAAAGGAAGAGATTTCGAAGGGGGGGGGGGTTGAATCCCTAACTTTTCTCCTTGGCTGCTTCTATATGTGCCACTGGTGAAATTTTAGTATACAAACGATAGTCGTTAATAGTTGATACCCTCAAAATGTAAGTCGTTATATTATCCCCCTGGTTTTTTTTGGGGTCTGTAGTGGTAGTCCCTGCCAAAAAAACACCCTTCTCCCACAACCACACCGTGAAATCTGGATTAAAATTACTTTCACCTTTTATGTCGTCAATCTTCATATAAGATAATAAATTATTTCTTACAAGATTAACCTCATCTTTGGTTTAGATATCGCTGTCAGAAGTGCACACAAGTAGCGGGACAAAGAACTACGATTTTAAACTTGGACTGACCAGTCAATTGTTCATATTTATAATGACATTTTATTTTAGATTTGAAGCGTAGTTATATACAAGTTAAAAATTAATAACTTTACATAATTATAATTCCTTTATTTTAAATGTGACGGTTTATGTTTTCTACCAGAAATATTGCTCCAATAAAAAATTTACGAAAGATATTCGATATAAGATAAGAATATTAAACGATTTAATTTCATAAAAATGTTTTATTAAACAAAAACATATATTTTATTTATCTTCAATGTAGTTATAAACCCGCAATCAAATAATGAAAATAACTATGCGTTTGCGCGTTTGGTCTTAAAGATTGTTCATCGTTGTTAATAACATATTATATGTATGTGTTTTTAAATATTCGTGTATGTATAATTTCATGTCACTTTTCGTATTTTCCGTTCATAAATTACTGTAGATTATATATGTGTGAGAGAAATGTGGGTGTATGATGAGTAAAATCTAACGTATATATATACGTTTATAGAATATATAAGGCCTAGTGGGTTGACAGGAAGAAAAGACTTAAGCATTTCGGTATAACTTAAAGCCAACGGAAAGTTCGAATTTACATTTTCGCCCAAAACATGCGCATCAGTCACCTTATAGGCTGCACCCCTTCGGGCGATGGTTATGCAAAAACTTTCGGTGTATACGCAAAAGAAAAGTTGCCCCGGCAATCCGTCATTCACGCGCACACAGTGTGACTCCATGTATAATATATATATATATTATATGTATATGGAAAGCTCGCCAAATAATATATTATGTCGTGAATATTAAATAAGCTTATATATATACGACACGGAAGGAGTAGGGGAGGGTCTTGCGCCTAAATGCCGAGACACGCTACGCGGAATACACGATAATATTATAATATAATTCAATTAACGTAATGCGATCATAATCTTGACTAAATTAAGCAAAGAAAATTTAATAAAATCCGAAACTGTTAAAAGATATCTGTTTAGGAATAAAAAAACCACCGCAAAAATGATAGTTTACCTATACGCAACGGTGTTCCTATCAATTTTTTTTTTGAAACGTACTGTAACGTCCTGTACCTTTCATAGAATATTTTCTTTATTTCTTATGGTTTATTCTGTTTAGAGGGGAATACGAGTAGATGATATCAGTTATACAGAAATTAAATTAAAATTACCAAAATAATATATTCAAAATTTAAAAAAGAACTTGTTATAAATCGTAAGAATATTATTAATTTTTTAGTTATAAATTTATAATTACTGACAAAAATACAACTTTTATTGCAATTACTGGTTTTATTGGCATGATTGGTCGCATAAACAATCAATGATAATAATAATATTTAATACCATGACAATTTTTAAAATTTTTTTTGAAAAAATTTTGAGATTGTACGCAATATTAGTGGCGTTTAAATTAATTTGGGGCGGAGAGGTTTAAAAAAATATATTTTGGGTTTTAGTTATATATAGATTAAATAAATTCATAAGTACGCACCAACCAACCATAAACCCGTGATTTTTCATCAAAATATTGGGAGTCAGTAGTGAATACGTGAGAGGTAGGATGAAAGGGTGATCGCTTCCTCATTGTATTTTTTTATGTAATTTTACGAAGATAGGTTTAGCGCTTTTGCATTATATACACCTCGACAAAGTGTTGGATATGAGGGTACAATCATAGACAGATTTTCAAAAAAAAAAAAATAAATAATATGCACCAATTTAATTGTGTAACTAATAATTACTAAACTGACCTTTAAGTTTAAACTTTGACATTACAAATACAAAAACAATTACAAAAATACATGTATATAAGCTACTCCACAAAAATTGGTGTAACTAGTCATTAATTCATTATAAAAATTATTCAAATAACACAGAAATAAATTACCTAACTTTAAGTCAAAGGTTTGATAAGTAAAACAGGTATTTTCTTTTTCGAAAATCTACCCCCTTCGAACGTGTATAGACTGTGAAGTTGGTGATAGTTCACGAGTAAAATGATTGGCCATGCACATTTGAAACATTATACATAATAAGTACAGTCAACTACACGGAAAAATGAAACTAAAAATGATATTGAATATCGTATGTAATAAACCCAGTCTGTATTTTCGGAGATAACGTCGGTCGTAAACACAAACATAATGCAATAATATTCAAACCTAAATAACCTCCCTTCCTAGTAAGAACATCGTAATATTCTCCGGCTATAGATTGGTGATCCTCAGCGGTAGACGACATTGCGGCGGTCTAAGTAATCTGGTGAGGTATTGATCATGTTTTCCTGTGTAGTAAAGGTAACCCAAAAATCAATAAAAGCGAAGACTATTAAAAAAAATCATCGTTTATTGTCAATTGTTTTAAATTGTTTAGGTAATCTTTTCTAGGGGATCTAGAAAAATATTTTAAAAAAAATACTATAGTACGAAAAATGTATATCTTATAAGGTACGACGTGTAAAATAATATGGAGTATTTTTACTAATAAAAAAAGTGTTTTCCAAGATAAAAAAAAAATTGTAGATTCTTCGCTACACGCTACATCTAAAAGTCTAAAACACATAACAAAAATCTGGTACATAAAATTTAAAATTTAAATTTCTAAGAAATACTGCTACTTGACCTGAACAATACAAATTATTCCATTGTATTCATAAAAAAAATCTCAAATTTCGGGAGGGGGTAACCACCAAATTTCCCCTAGTTACGCGACTACTAATAGTAATAAACAAGTACTAAAATATTCATTAAAATATATAAACTTAGTAATGTAATGATATTTATAATTTGTGTCAAATATTTGCTATAATTGCCTACACTGTTTTGTTTCCATTTCTACTTTATAACGTAATGCCATTTAGGGCGCTTCTATAAACGCTATGAAAATAAACTACATACTCCACTCAGAATTGTTTTTAATTTTATCATTACATATTACAGTAAGTATTTAAACTAAACCATCATATTATATCATATTTCATCTTCCGAAATACTCACCTATAAGTTATAATAGTGACCTACACATAGTATGATTTTTTAAAATTTTTTTTTTTATTAACACTTATTATTATAGTTACAAACCAAGTTATTATCGTAATAATCGTATTATTCATAATAACTTTAAACGCACGCAACATAAATATTAACCAAAGTGTTACTTTAAAGACTGAATTAAAGTTGGCTTATGGTTTGTTAAATTATTTATAAAAAAAAAATAAATAAAAAAATACTTTCACAAAGTAATCTAGCGTAATATCTACCCTTCTTTTACTAATGCCGGTACACCTTTGCAGTCGTGTGTAGCCTCGTATACCTAGGTATATAACGTAATAAAATTCTGTGATATGCACTTTTATAAGGATTAAAAACTGACAATCTCACTTTTAACGAAAATTACTGGCTTGTTCGCGAGAGGGTTGCTAAATCGCTAATACACCGCGATGTGAAGACCAGTGATAAAAAATGAATAATTACGCATTGTTCTACATCTGGTATAAAACTTTGGTCTGCCGTACATGTTTTGTTACGATATATGTAACTGTTTATTATTATAATGACGAAGCGACCACAGAACAATGGAAGAAACCGCTAGGTCGTTTCAACAATTTTCCCCGCGGAGCTATGTGTACGTAATTTTCGCAAAATAAAAATTAAATTAAATCCGCGTGTTATGCGATGTGGGTTTATTATTTCGAGCGTAGTTATATTATAATATAAATTTAAGTATAATAATAATATTTGTGTGTGCGCGAAGTATTAACGTGACCGTTAGAAACAAAAGGGTTAACTTTTGACCGACCCTATACTAAAGCTGTAGGAAGTGAAAATTACATTAGGGGGAAAATTAAAGGGGTGAAACTATTTTGAAAAAAAAAAAATCTGTCATATCCATTCACATTATATAGAGTGTGATTGACGTAATACGTACTAGTATATTATTATAATATATAATATTAAAATATTATACGTGAAAATTGAAATATATTTATAAAATTGTATGCATTTTATTTTGTTCTTATCAAATAATTTTTTTTGCATTTATTTACAGATACATGACCTAGAATAAAAAGAATTCAACTAAAGGTCGTAATCATCTACATGAACAGTCGAGAAATTCAAATGCTTAGAACTGCGGCTATGAAGTCGTGAGTGTGGACGGACGAAAAATGGTAGCGATTATAAATGCTATCGTAGTGCCTTTGCTCTTCTCAATCGTCGTCGGTGTTGTAGATTTCCAAAAAGAGTGCGCTTTGGAGTTGCCTTCAAACGGATGGCACGATATTTACTGTGATGTTATACCGTATAAAGTCGACTTAAGTCACATCAGCGAAATGACTAATTTGGACGTATCGCAAAACAATTTAAATGCCATTTATATAGCTAGTGATAAAAATCTAACATTATCGACACTTGATTTGTCTAAAAATAACATACTAAATTCTTGCAACGTACTCACCAGTAGTACGGTAAGGGTTCGTTCAACTATCTTGTCTTTCAATAAGATAAACAATTTCTCTATGTGTTTGGACACGGCGAATCTTACATTAAGTTGGAATCACATTAAGTCGTTGAATAAAGCCGATATGGTGAACGTGTCATCATTAGAAATATTGGACCTTGGATATAATTTTATATTATGGATTGAAAACGATACGTTTGTCGGGATGCCGAATCTACAATGGTTGAACTTAAAAGGTAACGCGTTAACAATGATATCGGAAAAGACGTTGCCAAGTACTACTTTGCTGTACTTAGATGTTTCGGAAAACTATGACCTTGATCGGTCGACAGTATTTGAGCCGTTTGAGAATCTCGTCGAACTCAATATTGCCAGAAACGTGAAACTGGCGCCCGTTGTTTTAGGTTCTGGTCCAAGGCTTCAGGCGTTAGACGCTTCACATACGAATCTTACCGAAATCCCGGTGACGCCGGCTCCGCTTTTGGGCTCGCTCATTTTGAGTGGTAATATGATAAGGGTGGTGAACAGTGGTGATCTAGATGGATTTCCTTTACTCCATTTTCTTAACATTAGTGGTAATCGAATTAAAACAGTCGAAGACGACGCGTTTGGTCGGCTCGATTTATTGACCGTACTGGACCTATGCGGTAACATGTTGGAAACGGTACCGAAAAGTTTACCAGGGAGTTTAGAGACATTAAATTTAGAAGATAATAAAATACAATACTTGGAAATCGAAGATTTTGATGGTTGTAAACGACTAAAAACGTTAAATGTCCGGAAAAACAATATTCGGCATATACAAGATTTAACTTTTGCGTCGTTGGTGTTTCTTGACGTTTTGGATATATCCGAAAATCCGATTAAAATGATTACTAGAGAAATGTTAACGGGTCCAGTAAGATTAAAAGTTTTGAAGCTGGAGTCGCTAGCAGCACCGGAAACGCCAACGTTTCCATTTACTGACACTCGTTATTTGAACCGAATTCAATTAGCGCACAGCAAACATCTTGCTGCAATTTTATTGAACGACAGTGCCGTATTGTCGTCAATGTTTCAGCTCGACTATTTAGATTTGACGGGCTGTGCTGTGTATTCATTGCCCACTCGTTTACCGTACTATATGCCCAAAATGAAAACATTGATAGTGCAGGAACTCAAGTGTTTTTGCTCGTGGCTCAAAGACTGGCTGTGCGAGATTCACGCATCTGCTAAAGAATATCGACATCCCCGGACAAACCAGACAGAACTCCGATTGAGGAATTTCCGACAAAAGAAATTACAATCATCGGTGGAAAGTGTGCAATGTACACGAGGTAATGGCAAGATACAACAAGTGTTCGATGTGAAACATTGTGCCACGATCGTTACGACTTCGACTTATCGCATTACCATAAACACAAATACTACGGAATATGCAGCAGTATTTGCGCGACTGAGAGCAAAAGACCTACCGAAAAATACGCACGCCGTGGTTGAACCCACTCATCCTGGTATGATAGTGTTCGTGTGCGTTGTGTTTCTGTTGGTAATTTTGGCATGTGGTACTGTTTGGATTGGAATAAGGGGAGATGCACTCAAGAGATTACAATGGAGGCAAAACTCGGCGGACGTGGACTACCAAACTATAGAAATAAAGAGCTTAGAAAGTTTAAATCACGTTGAAAGGTGGTGAAATAAGTCTGAAGTGTAAACTATTTATAAACACCTATCTAATATTATAAAGTTGTATTTTTTTTTATTGTGATGTAAATGTTTTGTGAACTAAGCTAAAATTGCGCAGCGTAGTAAATTAATTTTAAAAACCAACGTGAACATTGTATTAACAGTTATTTGTTATTTTATGAATTGAATTTGTAAAAAGAATAAATTCGCTTTTACATGGATTATGTTTCAACATATTATTTACAATAGTTAAAAATCACTGTAACATTTTTAGAGTAGGTAACTAAAGGTATTTTAGGTGTCTGGAAAATATTCTGTGTTAAAAAAAAAACAAACAATCAAATAAAGAGGATAAAAAAAACTACAAAGTAAACGGGTTTTTCATTACAACTTTCAATTCAAACCTTAGCTTAGAAGTGACAGATAATGAGTTTTAAAGGTACACGTTTGAAATCCATTAAACGGCGTGTTTAAAAAGTTGTTTTGGTCATGTAACATATTTGTATTATTATAGTTTATTTAAATTACATCATAATTTTATAACATATTTATATACGTTATTTAAAATATATATATATATATATATATATATATATAATTGTGTATGTTACAAAAAAAAAAAAAAAGGATTCGTAGATCATAGATATATGAGATTATATGATATACTTATTCTGGTATTTTATTATTATAATGAAAAAATGACCACCATATATTATATATCTGTGATAAAATTGAAAAAAATAAAATATACAATTTACATATTTATGTACATAATTATAAAGCAATTTAAATTAAAAACATAGTAATATAAATTTGAAAAAAAAAATGTACATGCCTAAATGAACTTTTTAAACACGCCCGTTTAAAGAATGTCAAATGAATGCGGTATATCTTTAAAATTCACTATCGGCTAGTCCTGAGCCTGGTAAAGTGTGAAGGGATAGTTTTAAAGAAAAATCCGTTTACCCAGTAGTTTATGTTAACCTCTTTGTTTGGTTTTAATTTTTTTTTTCGTTAGGATTTTGTTTGCTATTCAATAAACTATAGGTCGAAAAATGATACAGCATTATTTCCAGGCATTGAACATATTTCTGAATCTGCCGTTTTTAAATATCCCGTAGATTTGTTCAACGCTATATTCTTGTAATTAGGAGTACGTTCCAACTGCTTAACATATTTTTTAATGACCTTAGACCACCTAAATTTTTCCAGTGCATTCTTGATCTTCCCACAGGCTTTTTCTCTACAGAGTACTGTTCTACCACTGCGCGTTGCAGCGGATTCTGGTTTCTCTAAGTAAAATTAGCCCATGCTCAGTTTTCCTCTTCTGATGTGTCCGAATCTCTACATAATATTTTCAGCTTTATATTCTATCTTCGTCTCCATTATTTAATCGTGGGTTAATATAATTATTTTATTATCCTTGACTGGATCATACATTTTCCTCAAGATTTTTCTTTCAAAATCAATAAACTTATGTACGTCCTTTTTTCTGTATGGCTGAGTTTCAGAATCATTCATTTTAACTGGTCGTATCAGCATTGTACAAGTGTAACTGTTTTTTCATTTTTCTTGACATTGCTCGTGAATTTAATACATTTGTGAGTCCCTAGTAGATTTCCCGTTTGAATTTTTACGCTACCTCATTTGCTGTATCATTTTTTTTTCAGTTGAAATACTCCATAGGTCTTTGAATTTTTCTACTGTTTTAAATTCATACTGATTTATTTTTATGGGCTGCTAAAGCGGTAGGTTCCGTCTTCTTAAAACCATACACTCCGGATTTTCTTAATTTATACGGAATCCTATTTTTATTGCCGCTTTACAATTCTAACCAAACCGTGGCACAGGAATACTTGAATATTTTGCATATACTTAAGAGAAGAAATTTCTAAGAAACGGAAAGTTTTCGATTCCTCGCCGCAAATATCGTCCGCTATATAGGACGATTATGATGATTTTTTCTATATCAAATGTGTTAAATGTTTTGGGAATTTAGTTTGTAGGCTTTTTGTAGTTAAAACAATAATAATTATGATACGAATAATATGATTATTATAGAAGTTATGATACACAATTATTTTTTACTGTGTAGGTATACAATTATTATAATATAAGCTACGCTGCTACAACGTACGAATACATGAAATTGGCTTATTTAAAACAAATATGTTTTTTAAATTTTTATAAATTACCTATTATTCTAACTGACATCATTTTGTACGATTATTATTTTAATCATAGACGTGACGTATATATATATATATATAATCATATTTGTAAATACGATTTGGTGTAGATTAAATACGAACAATTATTATTGTTATTATTTCGACTTTTTATTTTATGAGATTTCATTCCTACATAATTATTATTATCAACAACGAAAGAATAAGCAACTAGAAAATTATCGTTCACGGGGACAAGTGGATATTTTGTACTCACATAATACATACGCACACACACACACACACACACACGTATGCATGTATATATACATTCATATATGCACACATACAAGCATACGAGTATAGATATAATATATATTGTGTATTATACATATGTATATAATTTTTTTTCAGTTCCGCGTCTTTTTTCGCTTTACTGCTAATGATAAAAAGTGTTACGGTGCTATTTCCTCTGTGTTGAGTAATTGATGACAACTACCGGGGCCAGTTGGCGTTGATTTATGGAACTTTTCCAGGGTCTGATTATTTCATGTCTCTTGCCGTTCTTTCTCTGAAGGAATAAGGCGAACAAAATATATATATATATATATAAAAAACGAAATATATATATATATATTTATATATATAATATATACGTGTACTACAATAATACGCAAGCTAGCACAATGCAACATCTTATCCAGGTCACGTAGACTGCGAAATTGTCGGGTTTAGCTTTAGCCACAGATAGAAAATCCATTTCTTTTTTTTATCTCGCAGACATCACAAAACATTTTTCTTCGTCTCCCATCGAACAAAATATTAATCATGGGATTTTTAATTTAAAAAAAAAAAATGTTGTTAAAAACGACGTTTTTGAAATCTATAATACAACAAATCACAAAGCAGCTATAATACTAATAAGTTCATATTCCCCGAAAACTGCACTTCTTAGTTTATATTAATTAAGTACTTGACCTCTTACGCAATGTAATAATTTTGACGAGATTTTCAGAATTTTAAAATTTGACCGGTTGTAGACAGTAATTTATTATATTTCTTTACAGTCTGCCATAATATTATTATGTATTAGTTGTAAATTTTCAACAACCGTTTTAAAAAAGGTCGAAATAATAACTAAGAATTTATTTTCATAATTTTTTTTTTTTACATTTATTAAGTACCTAATAGAAATTGATTATAGAAATTGAAATTAAAAAAAAAGGAAAAATATAATTCCTGCAATTAGATAGCACAGAATAGGTATTTTAAATAAATATCAAATCAATCCCTGGTCAAAATTATTTAATTTCTAATATTTTAAAATTAATAATAAAAAAAGCTGATAATGTACAATAATTCGCAAATCTGAATTTTTCAAAATTTTAGCGCCAATAATTAGTGCTTAATTCCTGTAAGTTCCTGTTTATTAAGAAGTACAATGAACTATTTCCACCATAATATTGTGTTAGCACGGTAAACTGTTGGTAAGTTAAAAAAAATACAACTGGCAAACCGAAATATGTATTTTAACGCTTAAATTACTTCAAAATGGCCTCAAAAGATGATTGCTGGGGTTGGTATTTTTACATATAGAGTTCATGGATACTTATTTACATAATATTTTATAGGTAGGTACCTAATACTAAATATAAACTAATAAAGTAACTTTTTGAAGAAAAACCATATGTATTAGGTATCTATCATGTTTAAAAATTTTCATAAATGGATTCAAAAAAAATATTGCTGTCTGGTTTTTACATAGGTCAATCTATAATTTATAATTACTATTTTCAAAAAGATACGGACATACTTCGCACGATATGGGTAGGTCACTGTTATAAGTGAGAAGTTGGGAAGGTACTAGGATATAGATGGAAATTTAATGTTTATCTTATACTACGGAACTATTAATATTCGCTAACGAAAAACGATTCTGAGCGGAGTTTGGTTATACATATTTTGAAAGACCATAATATTTACGATTCGAAAATAATACATACTATCATACTATCGTACATTTTTGTGGTTTTCTTTCGTTTTTTTGTCTCCCGGTTTTTTTTATTTGTTATGAAAACCCTGGATATATCAAAAAATCAGATATCCAGTCAGATATCCTTTTAGTAAAAGTACTACACTAGAAAATCGGAACAAAATGTCTGGTAGAAAAGATGTTCACAGAAAAAAAAAATAAACATCATTATAAAACCAATACATTCCTCTCTCCATTCAGAATCTAAAATATAGTGCATAATGGAAACCACTAATGGAAATAACGTTATTGTGATAAAACGATTATTTACTCTCTAAATTCTTTTTTATGTTTAATATACGAGTTTTCAATAATATAAAATCATTTTATACTCTTTTTATTTAGTGTGCGTTATCTATAATACCGCAGGTATCCAAGTTTAATAGTTAATCAAAACTGCAGAAGTAGTAAATTATGTACTATCGTTTTATTTATTTATACGTACATACTTTTTTTTTTTTTATACTCATTGCGTAATAAATGTCGGATGAAAATGCGAAATACACATAAATAACTCCCTGGCAGACGGTGGTATTGTGTGGAGTGTTTAATGAGTCAGGTACGGGTTAGAGTGATAAAAATGAATAAACGTGATGCGGGGTAGGGGTTGGGATAAAAGGACTGGTAAAGGCGTCAAAACACAGTTAACGTTTTAAAATTATTTTCAATAGCTAATATTGAACATAAATATTATTATAAATTTAATTAAAATATGTATTATGAAATCTGTGAAATTAAAGGAGAGAGACAAAAATGTACGAAATTACGTAACCGGATCCCATTAATCATGTTTGGCTGATGATATGAAAACTGCGAAGGAAGATGAATTTTTAAAATTTCATACTAAGCAATTTCTGCTGCAAGATACATGTACAAAATATATTCATATATGTGCGTTTATAATATAGCTGTATATAAGTACAAAGTAAATTAATATATTTAAAAAAAAAAATCCCGAATGTTTAATGCACTCGATAACACCACAAAGACAGTTTGGATGAATGTATAAAGATATTCGAGTCACTATAATATATTTTACGTTTTTATACAGAGTTGACGTATTTATCTGCATAAAGAATTTTAATACCTTCAAGAGAGGTATTATACCTATGTTATAGATATAGTTACGCGTATTAGGTATTATGTATAGTGTGTCTTGGACGTTTCTTATGTAAATATCTCGAATTTACGAACACGGAACTGTTGGCGTGTGCACTTTAAGGTTTTTTTTTTTTATATGCACACATAATACTTATTGACGATGATTGATATGTCAAAAACTATATGTATTATAAATATATTTTTTTCTTATGGAATATGTAATATAATATATGGTATATACAATATACGAACTAAACTGTCGTAAACATAATACGTTTTATTGGAATAAATTAAAATTAATAGAATACCAATTGATTGTATGAGAAATAAAAGACCTAGGGACGTGAATTTCCAAAAATATTGTTTATATAAAGAACCACGGAGTAAATCTACGTGGCTGTAGATTTTAATATGGATATACCCTATTCTAGTTTCACTCCTCAAAATTAAAGAAGTCTGTATTGAAAAAGGGTAATTTTATGTTTATATAGCTGACGGGTATAAATTTCGACTTCACAAAGTTGTTGGTAATAAATTAAACAGTTTTCGCCATGTAAAAAGCTATTACATCTGTTTAAAAATGAGCAAAGTAAAAGTAGTTTAGTTAGTTTATGTTTGTGTTTTTCTACTTTTTTTTAAATTGATAAACACAATCAAGAAAATCCGGATATTAATATTTTTAATATGCAAAGTTAAGTATTTATGTTAAAACCAAAATCCAAAATAGATTTCAATAAAAAACTGCGGCTAAACGAGTAAATACTTAATGAGCATTGGGTACTAAAATACATACCAACACTTAATTTTTACTATAATGTATATAATTAACTGGACATTAAAACTTAATTATGTGGTGTACACTTAAAATAATATCCTGAATAACTTAAATCTTTTCAAATATAGTTAAAGTATTTTTTTGTTTTAAATTTTAATTTTATAAATCTATTAAAAACTAGAGCCCTATTACCCTACAGCTGGCGGCAATAAGAATTTACTCACCGGTATTCGGTATTATTTATATAAAAATGCAGCTTAGTGCGAATAAAATGTGTAGATTCCTAACACCAAAATATAGTGGTTAACAAAGCAATACTGCAGTTGTTATTAGATGTTTTTAAATATAAATAATAATATCCACCTACCTATATAAATTGAATTTGGGTTGCATTGTATTATTATTATAATACGATTATAGACTTTCGTGCACGTACCTACATTGTGCGCAAGTTTGTTTAGTCAGGGTGTGGTATAGCTTTTAGTGATTAAAAAAAAAAAAAAAAAAGAGTAAATAAAGTTTATAACATTTATTACTATTATTATTTATGCTTATTTGAGCTTCTATATTCTATAAGCTATAACGGTATGTACTATGTGTACTGAAAGCAGGTATTACCTATTCATTTTTGTCGATAAAAATGTTGTAATATATTTAGATATTATTGAATATGGATTTTTAAAATGACCTACCCAGTAGAAATTACTTAAATGTTTTTAAAATTTGACCACGTCCACATGAAAAAAAGAAAAGTTTTCTGTTAAAATTTCAAGTTCGTGAATCACATGTTAAATTTGCAATAGTTTCTGTCTGATATTATTGTTAAGTAACTACCAAAGTAAAACTAAAAAAATCGAAAATATCGAATGAATTGTAGGCACAAACGCTCAAAAAAAAAAAACCAAAGTATATTAAACATTATTCCACATCTAGAAAAGTCCAATATAAGTATTGTTTAACGAATTTAGGCTTCTAAGAATATTTTTAATACAATGACAACGAAAAATAAAAATTGAAAATAATGAAATCGTTATTTTAACAAACTTTCTAGTTTTTCCTACGAATTTTACCTGGTTTGACCCAAATACTATGAAAATGGCTAGGAAATCAAAAAATGATCTTGTCAATGCAGCAACTAAATCAAAAATACAATAAAAAAATGTAATTTTCAAGTAAACAAATTGTTCACAGACATAAAATTAAAACAAATATATCATAATAAAATCAATACATTTTTCGTTCAGCTCAAAATCTAAAAAGAACCTCATTAATTAAGTCTAATAAATAATATTATTATAAACTCGATTTACCTTATCAACTTTTCGCTTACACTAGTGGCCTACTCATAGTGCAAAGTAAATCTGTTTTTTTTTTTTTTTTGTATTCGTTTATGTTTTTATTAATTATACGTTTTATATAAAAAAATAATAGTAGTAATTTAGGGAACCGCATTTAATAATAATTTTAGTTTATAATTTTATATATATATATAAATATCGCAAAGAAAAATATCTTTTATTTATTTACTAAACGCAGTTATTATGCAAATATATTGTCCTAATTGTGTGTTAAAAAAATTCTCACTTAAGATATTTTATTTTTTCTACTAATATTCCTTATAATTACTATGGAAACTAGCCAACGAATAATATTTAAAACATTCAGTTATAATTACCCATACGAAATATTAAAGATACTAAAAGATTAATATCGTATATCTAATGCAAATTCTAATTAAATGTACTCTAATTATGTACTATTAATATTTTAACGTTTAAAATTATAGTTCAATACTCAGCACATTTACAAAACACCGTGTAATAAATTAAATATTCATTATTTGTAATACTAAATCAAATGCGATATAATTTAACTACCAGGTCCGAAAAAAAAAAAAAACCATTAGTTATACGTGTCACCGTTTAAGTGCTCTACATTCTAATTGACTATATTAATTACGCGCACCGCCACCTAGGAACGCTAAATTTAGATCAATTATGTCAGTCAAAGAGGAAATCACTAGAGTTAGGTTAGGTTAGATAGAGCTCCCAGACGAAGCGAGCGCTCCTCGTGTCGGTAGTGGGGAGCAAGCTTTTTTACGCTTCACCGTGAGGGGATCGAGAACGATGAAAAATAAGGCTGCACTCGTGCGGGCGCAGCGGTGTGCCGCCCTAAGGGTAATAAGGGCGAACCGCACCATCGTCGTAGAGAGCCAATCTGCTCTGCCGGACGCCGTCAGACTGTCGGCTGTGGTATGCCACGGTCGGGAGGCCTTCCTCGTCATGGTCGAGTCGATTACGGCGAGGTATGAAGAGGACGAGAGGGCGAACCAAGCCGCATAGCAAGTGGCTCGAAGAGAGCGGCTGCGTTAAGGAGATTAAGCCGACCGGGGTGAAACAATCATTTATATATTTCCACGCGCACTTTTTGATTTAAGTGTAGGTATCCATTTGAAATATTTTACTTTACAACCGGATATTCAATTATTTTTTTCAGAATACACAATCGGATTCGTCGAGTATAGATTATTCGATAATTCTTTGACAATTTCTATAGCCGATGAAGAAAAACGACTTTTAGTTGGTATTTCAATTTTGGAGCGTATACTGTGTACAGTTTTAAACTATTATAGGTTCCTTAAAATACAATACATTCGTATACCTATACTTATATTTTATAAGTGATTCAAACGGAAATTAAAAAAAATAATTATAAGATAAAATGTATTCTTTCTATTACCTACTTACTGTAAAACGATGTCTTTTTAGAAAATTTATATTCGATTCATAAAATACTATCATAATTGAAATACATATTCTTATACATAATAAATCAACATTTGTGTTGAACTCTCCGTAGTCTCTGGAACTTGCTATAATTAAAAAAAATAAATAAGTATTAACATCCTATTGACAAAAAATAACAATATTCAATCGAATCTCAGGTAGGTTTTTTTTGTAATCAACGGCCTTTTTATTAATTATAATTTTGTAAAGGGCCGTTAGCGATGATATAAACGAGAGACCTTTTATTATTGTTATTATTATTATTATTATTTTTTTATCCAATTTTCCGGAATTAAAAAAAAACAATTCTCCCCAAAGTACCCTCAATAATGAAAGAGTATTTTAATCATTCGTCTGTTCGCGTTGGTGAAAAGATCCGGTCAAATTATTACTTCAAAGAACCCCCTCGGTCCTTATTCTTTCGATACGTATATAAATCGTGTTTATTTGGCAGTCGTGGAGTATACTCACTGGCTGTTAAAATTGTTTGAAACGAAAAATTAATTAAACATTTTTTTTTTTTACTATACGTTTCTAGAACGATCGTAATAATATTACAATATACGTGTAAGCATTACTTTGCAAACATTTTTCGAACGTATACACTAAACATTTTACCTATTTAAAAAACACGTTTTCAGAAATATTACAGACGCACTTAATCACAATTAATAATATTCCTATACAATTGTACGGATTGTTATTGCATCGATTCTATTATAATTTGTCCGTACGATTTATTTTTGTTGAATTTTAATACCGCGCAACCATAAGAGCCATCGTAATTTGACACGAGGTTTATTATAAATTGTATTCAATGGTTGAATAAAAATTCAAGTGTTATTTAGTAATTTTTTTTATACACATTCTAAGTTCAAATGTTGAACTAAAATATTGAAAATCACGGCGTTTCAAAACATGTTTAACCGAATTTCACTCAGAATCGTATTTTATTATCCTTTATACTATTTTGCTTTAAAGCGGAGCAATGAATGACGTATTATTTTTACTGTAAAATGTTTTTATTTTCTATTTTTTTTTCTGTAAACAACTTTTCTACTAGAAATCTTACTTTAATAAAAAATGAAGAGAATATTTTTTTTTTTGCATTTTGGATCTTTTCTGAAAAATAATTTTGTCTAAATAATATGTAAGAAAGTCGTTTCCTTATTTTTCGTTTAGTTTTTTTTTAATAATTGAGAAAACTGTTAGAAATATAGTATGAGTAAAACGGAAAAGTTTACGACATTAACGGTTTCATTATTTTTTATTTTGTTTTTTTTTCTTTGTAGTCATTTGGAAATCTAATCGTAGACCCATGATATTTTCAAGTCTCTTGGTATAAAACAAAAGTCTATATTTATTTTTAAATTACGTTTGTCCCCACCGCCGAGAAAAAAGTTATATCTATCTATATCTATGCGCGTAATACATGTATCTTAGCTTAGCTAAGTTTGTGTGTCTTAGCTTAACACGTTTTTAAGTTATTTATTTAACATATACTTATTATTATGTTCAACGATCGACTACGCCCCTCGGTTCACTACCCAATATAATCTAAGCCCCAATATGTTTTTTGCTTGCTTTAACTTTGAACTCATCAAAAATGTGTGCCTTACATACATTTTATCTCCAAAACTAAAGTTTACATAGAATTATTCTTGTAAGGAATTATGTAGATCGTAGTAGACATTCGTCTTGGTAAATAAGAATTTAAAAAGCTTCAGCGAACAATTAATAATATTTAATAATATTAATAACTCGATGTAAACAGGAAAAATATTGACAATAAATGATTATTATTATATAAATGAAAATTATACCGTGAATACAAAACTGGGACAGAATAATAAGGTTTAGAAGAATGTGTCTCGCTACGGCTCGAAAATGTGCTGTTTTTCTATAATATACGCATTTGAATAAATTATTGCATTGAACGAATTCAGTTTTCCGTTCAGAATTTTTATTTAAATGATATATTGGTTATATATTTTCCGTTCTCACCACTTTTGCGAATGTATTAAATTGTGAAAATAATAATAAAAAAAAAAAACCTCTATAAAATATTTTATATACTGCAACTAATAAAATCTGTACACGAAACATCTGGTACTTATTTACTGCCTCTCCTCTCCAAAAAAAAAAAAAAACAGTTTATGGGAAAAAAATAATAACACACACGTCATATCATTATACAACTACAATATATTATATTATAACATCCTATACACCGATGTTGCTCAAAATTAAAAACACCGAAAACTAATTTTAATTCGTGCCAATATATATATGTGTGTGTTTGTATAGTATATCGATTAATTCTCTGGGATATTCTAAAAACATAATTTACTTCAAAAGATCAAACGCAACGTTCACGTGTGCCAACAATGGCTATGCACCATGAATATTAGAATATTAACGGATTATGGCGTGGAGCAAAAACATAGTTATTCAAATTGTATCCCTTTATGCGGATCTCTATACGGAATATGGTTATGAATGGAAACATTCCGAAATAGGGAGATTTAATGATATATTTATTATTAGGCTTTGTGTTATTATTATGGATACGTTCAGTTTTTAAAAATATGATTTTTTTTTTTTGATTCTAAGCGTAGCAATACACTTTTTTACTATGACGTATGCTTTTGTTTTATTTTATTTTTTGGACCAACGAAAAAATGAAAAAAAAAATACATTTTTTTATCATTTTTGAACTTGTTAGTACAATAAAGGAGATCCTTTTTTTTACTCTCCTTGCAGTTTTCATTATAATCAAGGAAAAATGTGTGGGACGTATAGACAAAATTACAGCAATGCAAGTTTCATTATTTTAGATTTTAGAGTAGGTATTTTTCTAGAAAAAAATGTTGTCTATTGATGTATAAGAATATCGTTTTTTGATTGCTCGTATTTTTGTGATTTTTTTCAAAGTTGTGAAAATCTGAAGAAAACGGCAAAGTTTAAAGCATCAAGTTTTTATTTGCTTTTATGTGCATATAATTTTGGCCGATTAGAAATGTTTGTGTGCAATGTAAAAGTTTTTTTATACGCTTTTAAAGTTCAAATTGTATAACTTGGCATTTCGTTTATTATTTTCTGATTTATGTGTGCATAATTAAATGGGTCTTGTCAGAATGTTGGCAAATTTTATACGCGCAATTTTTTCTTTATAAGCATTTTAAGTTCGAATTTTATCGAAAAATCGTAAAAATCTGGACATTGAAATGCCGTGTTTATGATTCATACCTTCTTCACTTCTTAACTACAGCACGTTAAAAAAACAAAAAACTCCATTTATTAGTTCGATTATAATCAAATTATATTTGGCACTTATAAATTATACGTTATAATTATGTACTCAGCGGCAAGTTAAATCAAAACAATAACCTATTTTTAAGTCTACGAATTTAAGTGTATAATAACGAGTATTTTGGAAATTAATTTTGTTTTACCTACTAGGTAGAGTATTTCAAAAGTGCAGATTTACAGACTGCGCAAACATTATTATAATAATATTCTCACTTTATATACAGAGTGTATTGTAGATATATAATAGCTGTTATTTAAATGTGTTACAAATTCATGAACTATTTTGATTGATAATATTGGTTTTTTGAAACACGGGTTTAATTTTTTAAAACGTTATTTGAATCCTATCTAACACGTACGAGTATATTGAAATATTTAATTATTAATTTCTCAATTCTATAATCGCAAGGCATATTATCTATAAGACATTTCTTGGAGTTTCAAAAACAATAAATATTATTCTAAAATCTAAACTACCTTAAATATAAAACTTAGACAATTTCAATAGTAATTTTATTCTTCAATATGTACTTATAATAATAATGTATTTATAACATTGAGTTGTATAAATTGTATTTATTGCACGAGTAGTACAGCATAACAGTTATACACATGTATAACTGCTAATTTATATACATACTATCTCCTCTAAAGCCTATGGCTGTGCTTGAGAAAATAGCGTCTAGTTAGAGATATAAATATTAATTATACTTTTTTTAGATGTATAATATACTCTGTTTTAGATTCTGAGCATAGCGAGTAATATTAGTATTTTAGTATGATGGGGCTTATTTTTTATTTTTTTTTTTTTGACTGTGAGCAAACTTTTCTACAAGAAACCTTATTTCATTATTTTATATTTTTCTAATTTTCTTTTTCATCAGAAATTTTGCTTAGAAATTCAAGGGTATAATTTTTTCTAAAAGATAAATTTGTCTAATTGTTGAGTAAGAGAGTTTTTCATTTTCCATTTAGGTTTATTAATAATTGAGAAAAACTGGAAAACAACGTAGGAAATACGGGAAAGATTACGACATAAACGGTTTTATTATTTTTGATTTTTGTTTCGGTTATAAGTAAACGTAAAGACTTGGAATTTTCACATAATACTAAGATATTAATATTTATTTAATTATTATTTATTTATTACCTTAATATTAGTATTTTCTAGAGGGAATATAATGTTTAAAACATCTAACTTAATCAAACCTTTTGAGTTATTTATAGACATTTGATATTTTCTAGGTTTTTAATTTTTATTAAAACTATCCTAACCTAACCTGACCAACTAGATCCAAAATGTATTGTTTTATATTTTTATTGTAATTCGGGTGATATATTCGGTTTTTACCAGCATGATAAAATGTTAAATACATTCTGGCAACTTTTGAGTTATTTATAGACATTTTACATTTTTGAGTTGCAGAATTTTAACTAAAGCTACGTGTGCAGGTGTGGTGATGGTGGTGATCGTGGCGGTATGTTTTTAACACAGATAGAAAATCGATTATGTGTATATCAACTCGACACAATTTTCTTTTAAAAAAAGACGTTACACTTGATAATCGGAATTAGACTTCTAGTAAGAAAGTTATTATTAGACACATAAAATAAAATACAAATTCTTCACTAAGCCCAGAACTAAAAAAAGAGCCACATTAAAATACAGTAAAATCTTCTTATAACGGAATATGAAGGAATTTCCGTTATAAGAAGACTAAAATATACGGGATATTAGGGAGTTTCCGTTATAGAGGACTATAAAATATACGTGTTATGCAGAACTGTTGGTGTTTTCCGTTTCAAGGAGATTTCCGTCATATAGGGGTCCGTTTCAAGGAGGTTTTATTGTATTGATAAGCATTATTTTTGTGTTATAATTTTATACGGCGAACATACTTTATATATAATGCAATATATAATATTATGTACAATCGGAGGGAAGCGTATACAAACATTAAATTTTATTTGTTCGTAACGAGAAAGCAAATAGTCAAAACGACCGACCGAAAATCTTAGAGCATTAAATTATGCGAAAGCTATTGAAACTGACGTTTAATGTGTTTTTTCCCCATACAACTATTTCGTGTCGGAAAAAGCATTCACACGTGGAGGAGGTGTAGTAGGCGTAACATATATACTCTATACAGCCTCTAGGGGAAGCAATGAATCACGGAAACTTGTATGCGAAGTAAAATGTTACCGTACCTAACCGTTCGGTCTTAACTAGTTAAGGGAACAATGGGAACGGTTTATCAAAATATTGTAATAATGAAAAATCGGACAATCGCTCATCGAATTAATAAAATTAATCCTTTAAGGGGTTTTCCGAAATTTCTCCAATTTTGTAACATTTGAAAATTATTTTTACCTTTTAATAGTCATCTTAATGATGATAACTTTCAACTAATCTGCGGCCCGATACCCATTTAAAGGGAAGAAATATGACGAATATGATGACGTTTTAGACCAATAAGTTTAAGTATAGTTTAAGTATTTTAATTTTGAATTCTTTGATTTATCGTTTTGTAGGAAATAATTAATAAATTTTAAATAATTTTTAAGAACATTATGGACACATGACATTACCTTTTTTTTTTTTATTAAATTCGTACTTACAAAAGTTGAAAAGTAAAAGAAAAAAAAAAAGAAAATAAAATATCGCAAATCATATTAAAACGTAGAAAAAAAGTATACGAAGTCAAGTTATTTTTCAAAGCAGAAATCGGACCACTGGAAATATGTTTCTTTGACTTCACTAATTATGATCGGTTTTTCATAAATTTAAAACTGTTGAGGTACAAACAATAAAATCACTATTGCAAAACTAAATTTCTAGTATAGGAAAAATTTTGGGCCACAGATCGTAAGCGAGTTCTTCGCTGTATATCTAATGTATGCTATGTATTATATTTATAGGTAGATAATATATATGTATTGTTATTAAACTCACGTGAATTGGCTATTGTTAGTTTAAAATAGATTATTCGTTTTCCGTACTATGGTATGATGCGTTAAAAATAAATTATTCATAAGTCGTCGACGCGTTCGTAATATTAACATAACCATTAACCATTAACCGAAACGCGCGTATTATATTGTTCGTTGACGAAACGTGCCAAAATCAAAAACTAAAATTATATTTTGAGGTGAAAATATTGCACCCGTATTGTATTTGATTAGTATTTGGAATAAATTTTAGTATTCCTTTATTATCAGTGCCCGAACGATATGGCTTTTTATTCGGACATTTGATAACGTGATAGGTAGTTGTTAACGATATCATAAAACCGATAATCGATATTATTGGGCATATCGGTTGAAATCGGTTTATGTTAGAAATGTTTTTTTTTTTTTTTGCTCCGATGCCATAAGACGTTTTTTCTCGGAAAATATTTGGACAAATATAGGTTTTGACAAAACCTTGATATCCTCAATACCGACTGATACTATAATACTATGTAGTTATTATACAATCTGATACATTAGTATAATATAATATGCATTTTTGGTCCCATCATTGGCTACTGCCAAACCTAATTTAGGGAGTGAGTATACTCTCTAGTATTGGCAGTTTTTAAGTATAAAACATTGTACAATTATACAATAAATTAATATAAGGAGTAGTGGACATAATATTACAAATAACAAGAACTAGTATATTTCTAGCTTTGCTCTGAATCTAAACTATTTACAAGAATATTATACAATTTAATAGTTTTAATTAGTTGCAGTACTAATGATATAGATAAACATAAAAGATTAGATTTATCAGTGTCTTTGTCAAATATATCAATATCGGTTTCTGATGATCATATTATATAAATTATTTCTATGTTAATTAAAAATTAAAGTACCTATTTATGTATTCAAATATTAAATAATGAAAAAAATGTCAACATTATTTAGTAAATAATATAATTTTTCGAAAATAATATTTTGTAGCCTAAGAAATTGGTAGGTGATGTGGGGGGGGAGGCTTTGCACAACTTAGTTTTAATACCACGTATAGGTAGGTGGGAATAAATTAATGTTCATTTTCACTTCTAAAAAGAAATCAGTTCGGCACCATTGCAGACCCCATGGAAGAAGGGTCTTAGTCAATAAAACAAAACTAATTTACGAAATTACAAAAAAAGAAAATAATCCCATAAAATTATTTAAGTTCATTATTTTACCTTTGATGACAGGGAAGACGCCTGCTATGACAGGCTGCCTGTATAGGTATTGATACAGGTAATATATCTTATACCCACATAAAGTAATATTTGGCTATAGTTTGCTACTCCCGGTTATTATACTTTCAGTACTTCCACGGTAAAACAGCGAGAAGTATTAATATCCAGTATCCAGTAATATTTAAAACTGTGGTTCGCAAAATAATGTATTTTTTATTACAAATTGGAATAAATACTTTTTTTTTAACTATTAAAATTATCGCATGAGTAAATTAACAAAAAAAATATTTTATCAGCACAACGTGCATATGGGTAACTAAATGTTACAAATTGTTGTTTTTTAAATTTAAAAAAATATACAGTGAAATAAAAACGAAACAAGTTAAATTTTAATTTCATAAAGGTACAATATATTATTTAATTATAAAGTGTACATCATATTTTACTCAGACGGAATACCTATATTATATATATAAAAAAAAAGTTTGATAAAATCAAAATAAATTTGTAAAAAAAATATATTTTTAAAACTAAATGAAACTCCTAGCATATTTTAACATACTCACTATTATATCGGCCGGTGAGGCGCGAATTTAACACGCGCAATGCAGTATTTATAATTAAAAAAAGGAAGGACATACTTCGCGCATGTTGCGGCCATTGTTGTATGTGGAAAGTTGGGTAGGTAGGATACAGACGGGAATTTAATTTATATCTGTAAGTACCGATAAACCATTGCTAACGAAAAACCGATTCTGAGCGGAGTTCAGTTGATAGTGTTGCATTGTTAACAATATATTATACATATTATGGTAAAGTGATTATAATAATGTGCGTTTCCATGACAACAACGATTGTTTAAAAAAAGATTATAACAATAACAACTTAATAATAACAAAAGATAAATAAAAACGGTTGCCAATAACAACCTTATTTTTAATCTTTCAATCTTTTTTAACCTAAAAAACCAGGTTTTCTTCATGATCTCAAATATTAATGAGAGTTTCAAAACATGACCTCTTAAAGTACCATCCAGAGAATATTTTTTTTTTTCAGAAAAGGTACTATACTTGACGATCGGAGTAAGCTTTCTAGTAGAAAAAGTGTGTATATAAAAGTTAAATTTAAAAAAAAAAAAAATCTTTGTTAAACCAATAAATTCAGACCCGGTGATTGTTAACTATGGTTCCGACTAGAATTATAAACATTATATAAGTACGCTCGCATTCCGTGATCCAGTATTATGTTTATCTATACTGAAGTAAAAAGTAAAAGGACGTACGAGAGGTGATAACTGATAATATGACGATTCAGTAAAATTGTACAGTTAAAATTACCTCTTTCACTATATAATAATAAACAACAAAAGCTAAAACTATTTGATTATTATTAAGCGCTGGTCACTGAGATATACATTATATTCGTCACGGAATAAGTGGATTTGTTAGAACATCATTTTATAATCATTCTTAAGGTTTATTTAAGTTATATTTGTACAATATTAACATGTTTCGCATATTTAATTTAACTGGTCATGTTTTTACTTCTTAATCCCTTAATGAAAACTAGTTTCTATAAATTAAAAACCCTATGAAAAACGTTGACAAAAATGGGGTTAATTTCAAATATTTAATTGTAAAAATAACACGCCACAGTATACAAATCGTTCATTTTCGGGGTTGTATATGCATAATCAAAAGTACTCAGGCATAATAATTAAAACAAAAACATTATTTTAGTATATATCCATTCAAAATTACTAATTAATTAAAATGTCTTGCTTGGATTCATCTTTAGTCTTTATTTGATCAGAATACTTGTTTTAAATGAATAAATGTGTGTTAGAAGCGACAGACAACATGTACAGGGTGATTTTTTTTTATGATAAACCAGTAATTATCTTAGAGGATTTTAAGTGAATTTGATTTATGTTTTTTTTCTATTCATTATGAAATCGTTTAAGCTTTATTTTAAAACCATTTTTAATTTTTCACCTCTACTCCATATAAGTAAAATAGGTGTATTTTTTTGATTTTGCAATAGGAAACCGCCATTTTTGAACACAGATTTTAATAGATGTTATTTTTTAGAAATTTTGATACGCATAACACTAATATCAAAATTTCTAGAAAAACAGTGACAATTCAAATCAGTATTCAAAAGTGGGGGTTTCCTATTTTAAAATCAAAAGTATATACCTATTAAAGTATATGGAGTGGACGTGAACAATTAAAAAAAAAACCGTTTTAAAATAAATCTTAAACGATTTCATAATGATCAGAAAAAACAGAAATCAAATTCACTTAAAATCCTCCGAGATAATTACTGGTTCATGATAAAAAAAAAATCACCCTGTATATAAAATTAACAAAGGACGTCTTAGGATAATGGGGACGGGTGCAACCACTGTGAATGAGTAATTTAATGTATACTTTTAAGCAACGATAAACCATTGCATTACAAAAAAAACAATTCTGAGCAGAGTTCAGATGATAGTTATGCTTTGTCAACAATATATATGCCATATTATAGTAAAATAATTAAATAGGTTTTATATATATTTTTTTTAAATTTTTGTTTAGTATTGTCCCGATTTTCCTGGTTTTCTCATATTTTTCTCGGTTTTCTCCATCAAAAAATTACCTCTCTAAAGTATCTCTCCGATCGGATTTCCTTTTGGAAACGTTGCTATCATTTTTAATTGGAGCAAAATTGCAAGTAGAAAAGCTGTGCATAGAAAAAAAATCATAATATATTTAGCTAATATTTACACTTTTTACATTTTTCCAACGTTGTTTTTCGGTTTTTCACATTTGTGGAGTAAACTCCAGTGAAACTCGAAAAACGACCCCTTTAAAGTACCTCCCCAGTGAAATTTCCTTTTAGAAAAATTGTTATCACTATAAGTTGAAGCAAAATTACAATTAGAAAAGTTTTCCAAAGAACAAAAAAAGAAAAAATAATAATAAATAAACATCTTTGTAAAACCATAAGCTTCTTCGCTTCACTCAGAATTTAAAACATAATTAATTAGTATTGGAATTTGTCATGTAATACATTAAATATTTAGTATTGAAAATAAACGATCGAACGGGATATTATACATCTACCAGCTTCCAAAACAATTAAAATCTGTTAATTACATACGTTGACCATCTGAGTATGTTACACTCTAATCGACAATGTCGCTAGAACTGGGGACAGTTTTAAATTAGGTAAATGTTAACGTGCAGTCGTCCTCCCAATAATTATGATAATCGCATGTTGACATGTTGTATGTTATATTTATCAACAATATTATTATTTTTATTTGTCATACTGTACTAATACATGTCAATCTATTACATATAATATCATCGTACTAATCGTACTTTGCATAAATTCTTATAAATCCCGTGTTAATTGAGTCATAAATGAAATATGCCGTAGCAACGGAATATAAATACAAGTTAACAATCTATGTGTATGAATCGATATTTTTATACTGAAGCTTTAACTTGAAGTCGGATGGACCTACTATATTTTTGTGAAGGAAAATGTTTGGAAAATCCACCGAAAAAGTCATAAATTTGAATACTATTTTTATATAAAAATATCAAAACTTTTTTTTAATTTCATTTGTACTACCGAAGTAACCCGTAAATCATGGTTTGATTATTGATGTTCAGATCCGCTGTCACATGTTTCCATAACAACACCAAATTTATGATAAATAAAAGGTTTGAATGAAAGAAAATGTTTGGAAAATCTACCGAAAAAGTCGGAAATTTAGATGGTATTTAAATTATGGTGTCACTAACAAAATATCGATTCATTTTTATACACATGTATAGGTTAACAACCGAGGTAATAATTGTATATTAACATAAAATGTCGATAAATATGCGCATATAGATATAGAAGGAACGCCTTGTCGTCTGTAACCGACGACTAAAATAATAAAAAAAAAAAAAATCATCATTGTAATACTAATACATTCTTACTCCTTGCTCCGTTCAGAATCTAAAATTGACGATAATAAAATCGTCAACGTCGATAATTTATTAGTTTTAATTTGTTTCCAGTTTATTCCAATTGTTTTGAAAATTGTTTGGAGAATGACTTTTTGACTAACAAACTAGACAAAATTCTTTCAGAAATTATACTTGTATCGAAATTTAGAGCAAAATTTCTAGTAGAAAAGTTGCTTACACATACACACACGCAAAAAAACAAACACGTCGTACCAACACATTCCTCGTTACTCTTAGATTTTGAAAGAAAAATTATTTTTGAATATTTAAAAAAGAACTTTTAAAGAAGAATTTCAAATTTCAATGTTTAAAGCTTTTAAATAAGAAATCGTTTTATCGAATGAAATGGAATTGAGTATTAGCAATCATTTTTCTATATAGATATAAAATATAACTTTTAATTTGATTCATAAAATATACCATTTAACTGCTAGTACGGTGCATTGTGATCCAAAAGTGATACACGCGTGTAAAGAAATTAACCATATAGCCCTGTAGGTATAACAATATAATGTTTTTCTATAATGACTTACACTTGCTTTGCACAGCGCGGTCTAATCTGTCTTGCACACATTCATTTGAGTCGGAATATACGAAATGGAAACGAATAGCACAACTAACAGCGTATTTATAAATATATCGTTAGGTTATGTTAGCTTAGATTTATATATTTTAACACTGTCGTAACTCGGTCTTTTTTAGTCAAGAGAGTAAACCGATCCGAAGCGTAGTAAATTTTTACGTATTATATTTTCTACCAGAAATCTTGTTTTAATCAATAATAAAATGTCTATTTTTTTGCATTTTGAATGCAGTTACGAAGGAAGTAAGTTATTTTTTGGTCTTTCGAGTAGTTTTCATAATATTTGGGAAAACCAGAAAAAGACGTAAAATGAAAACTGATAAATTTACGGTTTTAAGGTATTTTTATTTTACCCTTCGTTTTCATACCGAAAATATTGCTTCGTTAAAAAAACATAATTTTTTGATTTTCTTTGGGGTTTTCAAAATAATTGGGAAAAACCAAAAGCAAAATTATAGACAAAACGGCAAATATTCACGTCACGTCGCGGCGCCCAACACTAAGAGAGGGATCTGTCATCTGTGCGTATTGTGGAGCACAATTCAACCCAATATAACCTCGTATAAAATTAAGTATTCTTAAGCAATTTGTGTTTTTGTCATCAATCATTAGATCTTTAATATAGCATTTTGATAATTAATCATTTCTTTTTAGATTTTATCAAGTTGTTAGTTGTAACATTTTTACATATATAGAAATATCTCAAATGTATATAATAATCATTTATTTTATACAAAAATAATAACTTTTTTTTAAAAAATAACTAATACAAATATTATATTGATAAATGGGTTATAGTTATTTGTATTAATGAAATTTAATTTGTTGTAACTCGTAAACATATTAATGAATTAAACGCCGCTGTTTAAATGATATTGGATATAATTTATCTTTAAAATTAATGGCGGAACGTCTTTCGAGGAAAACAAGATTAATGGACGTTTAAAATGTCTATTCCTACATTTTGGAAACACAACGTGGAAAAACGGCCATTTTAGTTTACTAAAATATAAGTAGCTGCACTATAAATATAATAATATTTATTTTATTTTATTATACTCGAGTAAGTCGCTATTAAATATGTATTCGATAGGTACAGTAATCTTTGATATTTTAGTATTTATGCATTCGCGAAGAAAAAATAATTGATATAAATTTATTTGACATGGGTACAAATATAATTTTACATAACTGAGTTATCGTAATTTTATATGATTTTTCGTTTGTTGGAATATCTACTGTGTACGAGTTTTTCTCACAATAACATAACTATACTTAGCCACCTATAGCTTTACATTGAACCCCTATACTCATTTTCAACTCCCAAACTTGGTGCTCAGAAAATTGGTACGGTCGTTTTGAACGTGGAATATTGGTACGGCCGTTAAAAATTAGGGTTTTTCAAACTATCAAAAAAAAAAAATCATAAAGTTCATCGTTGAATAGGTACACGTTAGATAAGTACGACATGGTGTCTTTGGGAAGTATTAAACTAACCTACAACGGCAAATGCCAAATTGACAATGTCGATAACGATGATTAAAGATGTTGAGTGGGTTTTATACGACCTAGTGCCACTTCAACGTTCAGCTTATTACTACAGGCCTTATTACGCGTCTTATTATAATTACTAATAAGACGCGTCGTGTTAATTAAAGCACATTAATTATTAATATGCTTCACTACAAGACATACTTCATCAAAATATTAACAGTTACTTAAATTAAGAATTGACGTTTTTTTTTTAAATACTATAGGGAAACTATTGTTGTGAATTTATAATTAATATTTTTTACTTTTATAATATTTAATATTTAAATTTAATTTTGGACACATTTTTTCGATCACTGAAAATAAAATATTTTATAGTGCCAATATTCCGCCATTTCATTTATTTTATTCTAAACACAATAGACCGTACCAATTTTCCGTTTATCCCCAAACTTTATACATTTTATTCCATCATGCCACAATCCATCTTTTCTAGGAGTCATCTCCAAGATCATCATTCTCGAGGTTCCATTCCATTTCTGCTCCATTGTTAACCTTGCTTTAACTAACCGGAGTTGGAGTTTCAATTAATCCAACTTGGAGGATTAATTAAATACAAGGTTAGCAAATTCTGCTAGGCGAAAAATTCTCCGTTATGAAATCAACAACATCAAATCCTTGCACAACATTTATGTATGAATTTAAGATACAGTTTGGATTTGGAAATGATTCCCTATATACCTACTACAAAATCGATTATTTTTCGATTATTAATCCAATAATGCCATACGTTTGCAATTTTGTATACGATTTGTACGATTGATTAATTATAATATACAGGTAAGTTAATAGTTTTGTGTAACTCGTGTACCCACTGTTATTATAGTATCGATATTTTAATTTATTGTGGCAACGGTAATATTGAATATGAAATTACAATAATATACAAAAGACGCGTGGTATAACTACCGCAAAATTACACAAATTGATATCTATACCTCCTATTCATCGAAGTAAACCTTATTATCTGGTACTTTGGGGCGAGTGTGGCGGCAAGGACGTAAGCCGTATAATAAGTATAATAAATCGTGCGTTTTCCCGAATTTCGTTTCAACCCCGGTCTCGCGGCGGCGGTGGCGTGTTGCAGTGTTCGTATATAAATATTTTACAAATTTTAAGTCCCGCGGTGCTTCCGCTATGTCACCTCATTGTTCCGGAAAACGGGTGGCGTATTGTTTGTTCCGGCGTAGAAGGAAACCCGCCGGCGCCAACGCCGGAAATTCGGCCGCCGAAAACCAATATGTACCTACCTACCTTCCCCGCTCTGGTGTAAAACGTACACCGATGGTAGGTATATGGTTATGGTGTTACAAGCGGACGGGATCTTTTTCGTTATTATTTGTTTATCGTTACATATTTTATGCGTTTAGATATACCTATCTAACTATACCGTATATTTGCGAGTAGCTACGTATATATACACGCGGGCGGTTATACGAGTCACCTTTTCGCGGGGCAATTCGAAAAGCCCCTATTAATACGCGTCTTTATGTCGAATAATATTTATAACAATAGCGGCCGGGCACAATAAAAATAAGCGAAATAATGGAATTCACCGCAATGAAATTATTAATGTATAAATTACGTTTTTCTGTCGAATAATTTATGTATCTCAGCTGTGTATATATATGTTACGCTCCAAACGTGAAATTGTCCAATACACGAAACCGGAAATTTTTTACCCATTCGGTAAAATGGCTTAGTGAATTGCCCAATTCAAAGAATTGGCAATAATATATATGTTTAGTATTGGGTCGTATTTCTATAAGATTATCAGTTTCCAGTTCATGAAATATACAGCATTTTTCAAGTCAGATTCATAAAATGGTCGACTCATTCTACGAGTTGGATAACTCACTTGGCCATTTCACGGAATATTCAAAAAATTACCCGTTTCATGAATTGGACAGTTTCACCTCTGGGATGTAATATAGTATATAAAAAATAATATGCGTCAAAGTAATAAGTAATAAAAGCAGAACTTGTTACACAGATTCAGTCATTCGAATTTCTGTTTGCTTCTGAACTCGTGTGAGTTTTGATTATAGCTTATTAATATGTGCCTTACTTTTGGATATTTTTAGTGGTTCCCTCCAAACCGAAAGAGCTTGAAATTAGGACTTAGAGTCGTTTTATAGGCGGATTGAAATGATTAAATTTCAATATGAATTTAACCAAGTTATTGCGGATAGAGGGTGATCTTTTAGCTTTGTACACCCTTGTAGACACTCAAATTAAATTAGAGGGGGATACAATCTTGTGTATGTATAGCATTTGTATTAAGAATGTTTCTTTTAGGGTTTTTACTTTCAACTCCCATTTATCATTTTTATGTATAAAAGTAATCATTTTTTTTTTGAAAGTAGTATATATTTATTAAAACTAGTAAAATATAGTGTTTAATTGGATTATTATACATTTATAAAGTATTTGGTTATGAATTGTTTCGCAAAGTTCTATAGTATAAAATAGTTGGTGGAAAATTCGACTTTAGTGATGGAGTTCTGCTGCTCATTTTGTTTTCTTTTCTGTATGTTCGGATGGTATTGCGAACGAGCAAGAGGAAACCGAGTAGACATTGTTCCTATACTACACCGCACAAACACAATGAATATAAGGGATTTTAGAAAGTCGATATAAAAGCGAAAACAATAAAATAATACAATATTTGTTGCATGGACGTTTTATACCTAATATTCTATATCGGAATCACTCTGTATTAAAAGTATATGTACTGTATATACAATACATATATTAATGTCTGCACGCGCATATTATATGTTTAAACATATACGTGTATAACGCGATACGTAAAAAACGATACTATACCCTACTCTTTCTGCCACAGTTGAGCTCAATGACAAACGGACGAGATAAATCAGATTTATTTATTCTATATATTTCTGTACTGTACGTATACACACATATATATATATATATATATATATGTATATATGTATATATGTATGTATGTATATGTATATAAAGCTATACTTTACTAATATTACTTCTGCTGTTATTATAATAATGTACAAACATATTATTATACAGGATGGAGTGAGATGTGGCTATACACTAGACTAGATTAGTAAAAATCTCTTTTTTTTTTTTTTTTGGCAATTTTAAGAGCAAACAATTCCAAAATGTTACATTAATATTCTTTTTTGCCACTTTTATTTTCGGGGGTGAAATACCTTTTTACTTTTGATTTTTCAAACGACAGGCTGTTTAAATGAATGTTGGTTTTGACATAATATTATGTTAATTTATATAGACTTTTCAAAAAAAGAAAGGTGTGTATGTATTTATGTACGCATGACGTATGTATATTGTATATTGTATAGGATATTGTTGTGATTTAATTTTATTTTCAAATCTTAAAGCAACGTTAAATCATTATTTTCAATCAACTTATCATTCAGAGGGGTGCAGATCAATAAAATATTAATAATCTTATTTGTATTATATTAAATTAAAGTATTAAATGAAACTAAAAAAAAACAGACATACTTTGTACGATAGGTGTAGCCACTGTTGTTGGTAAGAAGTTGGGAAGGTAGGATACAGAAGGGAATTTAATATATATTTGTAAGCAACGATAAACCATTGCTTACGAAAAAACGATTCTGAGCGGAATTCAGTTAATAATGAAATTTTGTCAACAATATATGTCATATTATGGTAAAATAATTAAATAGGTATTTTATATATTTTTGAATAATACTTGTTTAATATTGTACATTTTCCCATTTTTCCTACGTTTTTCTCGCGTTTCTCATATTTTACTTTGGTTTTTCACATTTACCGGAAAAACTCTTGGAAAAATCGAAAAAATGACATCTTTAAAGAACATTCCCAGTCAGTTTTTTTTTAAAAAAAGTGCTATCATTTTAAATCGAAATAAAATTGCTGATAGAAAAGTTGTTCACAGGAAAAAAGGAGGCCGTAATATATTTTTAACTAATACCTACATTTTTTACATTTGTTCGTTTTTCCATCGATTTTTCGGATTTTCACATTTGTCGAAAAAACTCTTGGGAAAATCGAAAAATTTAGACCTCTCTATAGTACTAGTCTAAGAAAATGTCCTTTCAGAAAGAGGTCTATATTGTGTACATTGTAGTAAGCCTTCTGGTAGAAAAAGTGTTCACATAAAAAATAAAAAAAAATAAATATATTTGTAAAATCAATACATTCTTTGCTCCACTCAGAATCTAAAATTCAAGTTAAGAAAATGGTAATTACCTAAGTTTTTATTAGAATTATTTTTAATCTTTGTTCGTACATAAACGGTATATCTATTTTAAATATATTATAATAATTATATATTTGATCAAAAAACTTCCAAGAAAAAGTATTAGGTTTTATGACTACAACCCATTTACATTTATTTATCTATAATGTAAAGTATAAAGTGAAACTTGTCTGAAACTAAATGTATTACGTAAGAATTTAAGGTTATTACGATAAAAACTTTCGTAAAAGCTGTAGGTATAACAAATAAATAGAACCATATTTATCTAATGAGTATACATAAAATAAAATTATGACTTTTAAAAAATTTAATATTTTAGTATTCTTTTTCAATTCATTTTTTAAATATTATCAAGTATCTAACACAAGATAAGTTATTTTATAAAAAATAAAAACGAGTAAATTGAAAATAAATAAATAAGTACAAGTAAGATGATTGTCACAAAAACTCAGTTGTTTACATTGGAATATACAACAACTACTCGATTGTATTATACTGCCTATTTGTAACAAGAGATGTGGGATACACTGAATGATTGGGGTGGCGGAGAAAGCAATGTGACAGCAGTCTGCTTGTTGTTCTCGATTTAAAACTTGTAGGAAAATAAAAAGAAAGGCAACAGTTGTAGGTTATACTGTAAAATTGGTATTGGATAGAATTTATTCGCAGTTAATTTTTATTTACAGTCAGTTTTTATTTTTTTTTAAATATTTAATAATTACATTTTCGAAGGAGCAAATGGATTTTATTTAAATTTACTCCTAGTCAAAATGAAATACATATTTTCTTTTGGAATGATATAATTTGAGTATATTACGCATATTGTAGTAATTATTGTATTGTTTATAATGAATATACCTTATAATTGTTCAATTAATTGTATACCTACATTATGTCGTAGCACGAACAAATTTACCAGAATATATAATATGTACTCTACCCTTTCTAGTTTAATACGATAACCTTTAAATTGTATGCATATAGAGCGAGAGGCACTTTATCTACCTATGGTATGTATATATATATATATTCATACGAGTATTTAAATGATAATAACAGTTTGTAAGCCTCACATTGTAAATGGGGTAAAATATTCAATTATGCATTTCACTGTATATGTATAATGCATACATATATATATACATATATAGGTATACAGAGAAATCTATTCATGTCCTTTTTTGATATTTAAATTTCTAACTCATCTACCTCTTTATCCCAAAGTAAATTTGATTATTTGGCTGTACATACTATTGATCGTAATCTGTACGAGACACACACACACATATATATATATATATATTATAAAAGAACAGTACCAAACAGTATTAAACTGCTCTTCTTTGAAGTGAAATATTTCTTTGTGGATTAATGTATTGTTTCTCCGTCTCTTTCAGTATATTATGTCGTTCAAACAATGCCAAAATGGTTCGTCCATCAATATTACATAATATCTACGTTTTTGGTTAATGTCATACTTATGGCGTAGAATATGATTTTTTTTTAAAGCCATACAAGTGACCACGAAAAATATGTTTCTTTCTTTTTCTTTTGTTTTTTTTTATTATGTTAATTTTATAGAAAATATTGCGAAACGAAGCAAAGCGTTTATAGCCGAGTAGCAATTATATTGATAAGTAAACTACCAAGCTATATAAAAAAAAAAAAAAAAAAAAACATAGAAGACAAATACTTTTTGATAAAAATGCGTCTTATGCCTAAGTTTTCCAAAGCACCTAGTATTAATGATATGTATATTATGCTTTGAAAAACCTACCTACAGTTGGGTACTAATTTTGTTTCGTGTGTAATTTAAATAATGTTTCCGTTTCGACGAAACGTTTTACTCGTTGATAATTATTATCAGGTACCTATAATTAGTGTGATGACTAACTATCAACTTCCGTTAAAAATTATTCTGAAACTATATGGGAGGTTTTTGAAAGAAAGTACACTTTTACTTTGTAGCTCAAAGTATTAAACGATATTCGTAAAAATTATTTATTCATAAAACTTAGCGCAGTACTTATACTCATATAAACTTCAAATTCATCAAATACGTTTACTTACATGTAATAAAAGTTAGGTGACAATAGTTATAATAATATTATGGACAGGTTATATTTAGTACGAGAAGAAGATCATTTTCACCGTGAATTCCGGGATTTTTATTTGTTTTCAGCAGTCGTCTGACCTTTTAAATTGTATTTTAATTCTTTTAGAAAATATTGAAAATACATTTTATCATTGGTACAATATTTTTGTACAAAGTTTTGGTTAAAAACAATATTCCATTTTAACTAAAATTACTATCTTCTCCTTCATCTTCATTCCAACTATTTGACGTTAGCCAATTTTATCCTAAACTTGCCTTTGACTCGACCATCCACATAATCCTCGCATACACTGCCTGTTCTCATTTTAAATCCCATCCAACCATCGCTTTGTCGATCTTTCAGGTTCCATCTTTCCCTTAAAGTATATTTGCATTACCATTCTTGCTGCTTCTCTCCTGATAGAATAAGTACTTAAACAAACCATCAACTCACTACCTCTTTTGCACTTTTTCTATTATTTCTCGTCATTCTACTTATCCAGCTAAGTACTTTCATCGCCACTAAACTTAGGCACTGACATACTTCAGAGCGGTGGGCGTAACAGTTCGTTGACAAAACGAATCCATTACAATAATAAACTGATAAGGGCTCAACATCGAATCCTGATGCATACCTACTTCAACCTCAAGTCTTCGAATATTTCACACACATATTTTACATTGGTATTTTAATCATCATACATATCCTTAATCCAACTAATATAAGATTTCAAAACTCATTTTTTCATTAACACCCACATAAAAGCTACTTTCAGAACTCTGTCATAAGTTATATATACTTATACATAGGATTTTAGGTTTCTCTCTAGACTTTTTTACAATTTGTCTTACACCAAACATGAATCTTATATATTTATGTCTCACTTTTAATTCTCTTTTCTACAATTTTTTCTCACATCTTCATTCTGTAATTCATAAAACTACTATATTATTATAACCCAAATTAAAATTGTTTTTTCATATCATATCATATCATATTATTTCCTAGTTGAATTTATAATATTGAGTGATTGGCTGATATATTTTGTCTGTATATCTGTCATAATTAAAAAAGTTACAATAGAAATATAGCAGTTTTTTAAATGCTTTAAACATCTTTAAAATTATGACTATTTTATCGAATTGAGTTAAATATGATATATTTTTATATAATTCCGCTAAGTTTATGAATGTAAGAATATTAATATAGCTATATATTATATTATACTATAATATTAATACAACGGTGATCGCTTCTGATAGAAAATTTTATCTGGTTTGTAAACGTGTAATATTATACGTTGTTTTTTAAATTAAAAAAAAATTCTGATACTACTGATGAATGTACCACTGTTTTAGGAGGAAACTTTAAAGAGTAGATATTATATAAAATAATTTAATTAACGTAACGATGATCCATTTCTAACGAAAAATTATTTTGAGCAGAGAATTTTCCCTTGTTGTTCAGATAACCCCAAAAAAGCAAATATTAATAACAAATGTTCAGGTTTTCTTAACTATTAAAAAATCTAAAAGAAAAATCAATAAGTGACTTCATCAATGTACCAATAAAATCGAAAATGATATAAGAAAGTTCCTATATTGATCGGAGCAAGATTTGTGGTAGGTAGAAAAGTTGTTTACAAACGCAAAATAAAAAGATATTCTAAAATCAATATATTCTTTGATTTGCTCAGAATCTAAAAATTAGCGTCTATATGTTTTACATGATTTTGAAGTTTTAAGCTTTGATAAAATATTCGTTAAAATCAAAAAAACTTGTAATTTTTATTTATTTAAAATGTTTAACATTTTGTTAACTATATTTTGACATTATTTTAAATAATCATAAAACTTATATATATATATATGTATAATTTTTTATAAAAATAGTTTATTAATTCGGTATCAAAAATTATATCTATATCTTAAAATGGTTTTTTTTTTTTTAATAAAATATAGGACAGTGATTGATTGTATTGTCAGAGTGCCGTCTCGCTTTTTTCGAATATCGATGCAGAATATTCATATAAAAGTTGTGTGCTGCAGCCGCCATCGTCTTATACATTATTATTTTTAACTCAAACGCAATCGTAATAATATGGAAATCAAAAAAATTATCACGAATGAAGCTTAGAATATAAATTAAACACTATCGCTTTTAAATTTGTTTCTCTCTATTTTTTTTTTTTTTTTAAACTTTTCGAATGCATTTTTTAGAACTACTGCGAAATTCACCTCGATAAATTAACATTAGCGTCGTTCTCCGTTTTCTTACCTTTAATACCTTACCTTTAATATTATATCATATCCACATACAAAACACTTAGCATGCATGTAGATATTATTATTTCATTCAAATAAAAAATACAATCGTCAAGATAACTTCCACCAGTGTTATGAATAATACTTTTAACAAGTATATAACTAATAATTACTCACATACTCTAAATTTAAAGTGCATAAAATACCACCCAAATATTATTTATAGTAAAGTATTTGTGTACTACTTAAATCATTTTAGATGTATTGAAAATAATTTCTAAGTAGAAAAAAAGATCACTCTTCAGAAGCATTGTTATAGGTAGTGGAGTGTACTGTGTTTTACTTATTGAAAACCTGAAAACAAAGTACTATGTTTTATTAATATTAAAGATCCCGAGCTGAGCGAGGAATGTATTGGTTTAACAGTGATGTTTATTTTATTGTTTTCAGTGAACACATTTTCTACCAGAAATTTTCTCCGATTTTCAATTGTAGCACTTTTTCTAAAAGAAAGTTTAAATAAGATGGTACTTAAAGGAGGTCAGTTTTTTATTTTCCCTGGGGTTTTCACAATAAATCAGAAAAATCTAGAAAAAACATAGGAAAAACAGAAAAATGTACGAAATTTATTATTTTCAAATTGTAAATATTACAGTCTTTCAAAAAAAAAACATGTTCAACTGAACTCTGCTCAGAATCACTTTTTGTTGGTAAAGATTAATTATTGCGTACAAATATACATTCTTCTTTGTGTGTTGGTTAGTGGTATTAAATTTTAGATTCCCTTCTCCAATATGAACTTTACTAAATATGACGTGTCTATGGTCATTTATCTGTTTTTTTTTCCACCACTACTGCTATTTTTCATCTTATACCTAGAGGGGTAATCACACTCAAAATCTGTCTTTTCTATGGGTGTGGGTTTCAGACGTCCAGTAATTATTCCGTTTGTGTTGTGCTGTGTCTACTCTTTTGGCGTGTATTGATTTATGTCATATCGTGCTAGCATATTCTCCGGCTGGATAACAAAGTGCCAGTTTTTGAAGTACCTTTGGACAAGCGCTTCAAGTTGTCCTTGCTAATTTTTGGATAGTATTATTTCTTGTTGCAACTTTTTCCCAGTTTCCTCGCAATGTACTTTATGTGTTAGAGATGTTATAGCGTAGTCTAGTTTCACTTCTAAGTAAGGTAATGTACATAATCTAATTTAACCCCTTCCCAGTCAATGTTCAATTTTATCTTTGCCTCACGATTTCTAAGATGATATGTGCTCACTTGTGTCTAGCAGGGATTTGGTTTTAAATGGTTTTGTTCGTAATATTCGGCTAATGACTAATGACTAATTATTCTTTAATTGTTTCCTCTATTTCTTACAAATTACTCCCTTGTGCGGCTACTGCAATGTCATCAGCGTACAAAAAATTCATTGTTGTAGGACTCCTCGGCTGATCATTTGTGTAGATATTAAAAGACATACATTAAATTCTCCTCTTTATCCTACCTTTCCAACTTTTTACCTACAACAGTGGCCTACCTATGGCGCGAATCATGTCCGTATCTTTTATATTATATTATTAATATTATACAATTAATGTTACTTCTTTGAGAGCGGATAAATTATGTAAACATTTTAATATTTTTGTTAGAGATATGACAAAAAATTGATCGATTTTATAACTAGCAGTTGAATTTTCCTTGTAAATATTTAGTGGATAGATAAAAAAGTTCGATAATTTATCAATTGTCAATCTGATCTTCTTGTATAGCATTATTTTCAATATTATTTTGTTATAACTCTTAACAGGCATTTTTTAAATACTCGAAGGCCATTTATTTTTTTTTTTTACATTTTTTTTCATTTTCAATCCATGATGTTTTAAGTATTGAATGCCTTACTATAGCAATAATTAAAAATGAGTCTTGAATAAAAATAGGCAAATCATGTTTCTATATCAAAAAAAGTATTATATAATGTAAACAATGTAATTACATACATTGAAGTAGGTATGTCAGTCACCGGGAGTTTCCATATTTATTTTATAAATCAATTCTTCAATAGTAGGTAGTATAGGAGATATCCAAAATACATGTTACTATGCATTTTTAGGTAGTAAATCTAAGCTTATTAATATTGATTCTGTAATTTTTTGAAATTGATATAAAACATTAATATCACTTCTATTAAATCTGAATTTATAAAAAAAAAATAATTACAGTTAACTATATAAATATAAACAAAATATATTTTATATTTATTATTTACCACCCAATAGCCAATTTACTCATTATAATTATAAACTTAAATTCATTATTTTTGATTACGCAACACTACTGAGTCGTGCAATGAATTCCATTGTATCTCGTTGGATGTTATTAAATAAATTCCAAGATTTGGTTTAATTAAAACTGCTGACTTAGTTGAGCACCCTAGTTGGTTTGTTTATTCCTTAAAACGATAGACTTGGCAAAAGTGTATTTGGATTGTTTTTTTACAACTAACATTAGACAACATAGAAATTATTAAACAAAACAATTATTTTATTTTATATTTAATTAATCTTATAGTAAAAAATAAAACAAAAATATAATTAATTAATATTTCGTATTGAAATGTAGGTATGGATGATAGACGATAATATTCATGTTCAAATTTGGGTAAACATTGTTTAATACATTTTTATCATTTAAATTGAGAGTTAAAAACTAAATTACTGTGAAAATATTTTGTATTTTATTTGGCAATTTAATATTTTGTGATTTAAATATACAATAGATTACTTAAATTATATTTTTCTTTACCACTATCAAATCAATTAACTGTGTATTTGTGTGAATATTGACGATGTTTTGGTAACGTATATTGCAAATCTTCGTTTTCACTGTTTAGAATATTCAAGTCAATTGTATTGATTTCTTCTAAACCATTATCTACTGAATTGTTCTCTAGAAATCAATCAAAACTTTTATTTTTTTCGTCATCTTATTTAGTAATATATGTTCTAAACAAATAATAATTCTAATGCGCGAGAGAGAAACCCATCGATCTTTCTAATACAGCACTGATTCTGCCACCAACAAATTTATACCATTCTATTTTCATTATTTTCTAATTTTATTAGATATATTTATACTGAAATTAATTACCTATGTATATAAAAAATAAATGAAGTTAGCCAAAATGTACATATTATAATGTATTAACAATTAATGAAATATTACAACAAATACCAATCATTTAATTACCTATCAAAGTAAAAATATAATAGGTACCTTAGAATATAACAAAATATAAATAATTACAACCTATGTTAAATTTTCGTTGACGTTTATTTCTGCTTTGCACTTTTATTGGCACATTTTCACGTATACATTCTTAAATATTTAACAAAATTTGTTTTTAACAACTTTTCATTGTAATAAATAATTTAAATATTTTCTCGTTTATCAGCTACGATTTCAAAATTCATTACTCGGATGTATGGCACAAGAGCAAATCAGCTCTGACAATATTAGTTGTTCTTTATGTTAGCTCATACAACGACTTGGGATAATAAGTCAGTAAATATTTTAGATAAAACTATGTTTTCATTATAGTTTATAAGTAGAATAGGGAGATATATCATATTACAGCTATTTTTATAGAGATATTTCAGATGAAAATTCATCGATTTCAAATATAAATATAATATAACGTTTGGGGAGTTAATATTTATCACATAATTTAAAATTGATGGAATCAATAAGTCGTTATAAATAATATACCTATGGTGGCGGAATCTGTATACCTACCTTTTTTGCTAGTTTAAAATGAAATCGATAAACTTTCTGTATAAATCCCTATTATCTCTTTATAAATATAATATTATATTTTAATTCTTTAAACTTTCATGGCTTATAAACTTAAATGTAGTTAAACCGGACATTTTGAGAACTTTGGGAATTATGACAATTCCTTACTAACACTGTTTGGAAATGATATGTTATTATATTTTTGATCTTAGGATAAAAGCATTTAAGTCAACATTTGGCGTTTTTTCGATCTGAACCGCATAATTTTGTGTATACCTTTCATTCACACAATATTATGTTACATTGAAAATTAAAATATCTAAACTACTATAAATTATGTAATTTTTCTATAGCTAAAAAGAAATAAGTAGGGATAATAGGGACTTTGTGACCAATGAAACCGACTTGGAAATTAAATTACACCGATTGACAATAGCATAAATAACTCAGTTATAGTTTTTTATTATTTTTTCATAAATGCTAAAAATAATTCGTGATTAAATTTCAAATATAGTCGATTAATTCGGTAATTTTTAGTGTTTTGGGAGTTTGAACCCCTCCCTCTGAAATTAGTTTGTGTTATGATATTAGTAATACATTTTTATTTTTATTTTTATATGAAATTAAAAAATGCAAAGTTATATATGAATATCAGCAAATCCAACATCGAAGATAATAGACATTATCAAAATATCGTTTTTCGTACCGTTGTAGTAGTACATCGGTTTGATAAAAACGACATCATACATCGTGACCTGAAGATATTGTCCACCCAGGATGAAATCGAGAAGTTTGCAAACAAACATGCGAATACATTAGAGCTGCACACCAATTGAACTGCTACACAACTATTTGACAACTCGCAAGACATTGAAGCCGTACGACTTAGTTTGATGTGACTTAGGCTAAGGTTCGGAGCTATCTCAGTGTTGGTACAACCCCAAACATATTTATGTATACATTATTACATATATATTTATTACTAATGCATTATTTAATATTTATACATGTATCATACATTTTATTTATAAAGACTATTGGACGTTTAAATAAAAATGCCAAAAGCTGTTAATAAAAATACAATTTTTGTTATAAATTACCTACAGAATATTATAATAAAATTAGAACACCATACATTTTCAGTTTAAAATATATTATTATAATGTATAATACCTATATGCATGGCACATGCGTATTTGTGTACAAGTGACTTTAGCGATATATTATAATATTCGCTATAATATAATATGTACACAGTCTGAAACTCGGAAGGTTAACTCAAATTTGTCTTATCGCCACAGGAGAACCTTACAGGGGAAACTGGGAAACTATCAGAATTATACAAATAAGCGCACAATTGTTCGGCCATAAACCTTGCCTATTCTATACCTTAAGCGTAGCTTTCATCGAACAAAAGGCCAAACGCGTTAAATGCCTATCTGATAACGCCGCAGTATCTATTGTTGTAGCGATATGAAAATTGTAATAATTACAATACTACGCAACAGTATATTATAGTATTGTACCTTTGTATAAAATATCGCTCACTTTAAAGATAAAATATAAATAGTTGTTATTATTTTCGTAATCAAACACGATCAATTTGTCTTACAATATTGTAATACTGACATATTAAATTGAGTATACAAATGTTTAGTGCAATATAATAGTATAGTAAACTATTTATAGCTGGTATAGGTACTGATAATTTTCATAATTTTGTAGACTTCTATGAATACGCAAGTACAACACATTTATTTTGATCTTCAATAAAAAAAAAAAACTAACAATAAATTATTAAATTTAATATTATGCAAATTTTAGTCTCTTTAAATATAGCCAGAAAATACACAGTGTTTTCGTATCTATACAAAATAAATATTCCTTTTAGCTATAGGTAACTAAGTAACTTTTAAATAGCGCTGTACTTGTGTGAAATAAATAACTATAATAATTTTATTTATCTCAAAACTAGATAAAAAAAATTTAAAAATATTAAGGACAATTTTTTCAAAATGGATGTTAGGTGTGGTTTTAATCAAAAATCTATCTAGAGCAGTATAAATCACTTGCTCGACTTTGAAAATGACGTAGTAGGTAAAATTTCGGAAAACTTCAGGCCGTTATTTTTATTTTATTAGGCATTTTTTTTTTTTTTTTTGTAACTTTTTTGTGTTTTTTTTTCTTGGTTATTAATTTACGAGGTCCAAGGACCTTTAATTATTGTCCTTATTAAAATCCGAGTAACCGAAGCGACAAACTTTTTCCCGTTTCCGCGCTAATTTTTACCCCCGCCCGCCAGGGGAAGCAGTAATTTAAGTAGTCTTTTCTAACATTTTGTCACAGTGCCACCGTACCACATCACTACTATCTTCATAGTATCTACTAGTAGCACTACTTTTACGCCACTTTTGGCAATAAATAACACGCATACAAGGATATAAGGGGGTACGATTTTTAGATTCAGGGCGGAGCAAGGGATCTCTTGGTTTTGATATGATGCGTGTGTTTTAGATTTGGAACCAAGAGAAGGATCTATTGAATTTACTGATGTATATTTTTTTTTCTATCAGTAAACAATTTTATAAACAGAAAATTTACTCCGATATACCAAGTGTAACACCTTTATTGGAAATAAATTTTATCTAGTTGGAGCATTAAAGTAGTCATATTTTGATTTTTCAAAACGTTTTCATAATAATTGGTAAAAACCAGAAACAAAATTATAAATTAATTTAGGAAAACCGGACAAATATTTACGACACGCCACGCCATTAAATTTAAACATTTTCCTTTAATCATGCTGATTTTACAGAAGTTATATTTAAGAAGTTAAATTTAAATAAATCCTAAGTTTTTCTTAGGCAAAATCAATTTTCGGACATTTCGATCATTTTTGTTGCTTGGATTATCAGATTATTTAGCGACCCATGTCTGTTCAAATTATTTTTTTTTTGTCTTGTTCTCCAATAATTTGATTTTTGTAGTAACTTTTTTTTTTTTTTGTATGGATACACTATAAGTCACAAATAGTTACAACTTGTAACTTAGATACATGAAACTAGCTACAAAATCAATTATTTGATGGAATATGTTAGGAATGAATAAACTAAGATGACTTCAGTGTAAAATCATGCATTTAATCATATCATTAATTGAAAACTCAACAAGAATTTTAACGCTTCTGGAGGTACTTGAAAGACTTTTCTTATTACTTTGCTGCTAGCAAAAATCCGATGATTTCGAAATATTGCTTCATAGTGTGGCATCATCGGGAATATCATCAACGTCAATTCAAGGTGGAAAGATTGCATACAATTTACGTCTTGTTAAGTGTTGATAAGTATTGTTTATATGATAATACCTAAAATGTAAATATTATAATAGTTGTCTTCCTAAATAATAAGATTGTTGATTTCGAGCGATGTCATCGTTTGTAATGTTTATATACAAGAGGGGGCGGTTCGTTCCGAGACCACTCAGATCTCGGAGACTCGTGCGGTCCCCGGGGTGATATTAATTTCCTTTACAATCCTACGTGCTTCACGAACGAGTATAATGTTGTGTATTATGTACCTAATTACCCTTCCAGTTTCGGAAATAGGCCTATTCCCCCAGTGAAGTACAGTAATAATAATAATAATAATATAATAATAACAACAATACTATTATTATAACCTAGCCGAAGTTTTTTTTTTCTTATAGATTTTGCTGTATAATCAGCCTGCAACCAGATCATTATCATTTTGATTGCTTAGCCGGTAGGTCGCACTGTATTTTTACGAAATTGCATATTTAGATATACGTGTTTCCATTATTTTCACTACATAATTAACTACACTATGTCTCATATTGTTGCAGATATTCGAAATACGAAAAAATATTTTCAACAATACTCATGTACACATGAACGTGTAAATTCTCGAAGTATTCAAATTGTTTATAATTAATCTGTGCTTTATATGGACGCATGTATAGAAACCAGGAAAATAATCGTAGACAACGTAGGAATTCTCGACTGTAAATACTCAAACCGTATTTTCACAGACTGTGGAAACTCGAATTTTCACAAACCGTATAGTTTCCGACCGTAAAAATCCGGAATTTGAAAATTTGCTATAGTTTTAACGTGCTAACCCGTACAAGTTATTGTAATAATTACAGCTCAAATCTACAACTTAATATTAATTTAATTTACACATAAATATGAGGAAAACGGGTTGGAATTCATTAGAGACATATATTGATGCAAAGTCTCGTTATGTTAATAAATTTTAGTGGATAAATATACATAAAAAAAGAGCAGGCTGGTGAGAAGGTCGTGAAAAATCGATACATCCAGTCGCTAAATTCTGTAGAAACTTTAAATTAGCCGTATAGCTACGATTTGCTAATGAGACAAGCCCAAGGTGCTTGAGACGGATGAGTAGTCACAGTCATTTAGATAAAAGAGGAAAAAAGGGTAAATGGTTGAAAATTTCAAAAAGTAGCTTAGGGCGTTGATTTAGTATATTTTAAAATAAGAACTAGAGTATTTTCTTTTTTTAAAATTTAAAAAAACTTACATCGTTTAGTATTTATTATTATAATAAATAGTTATTGAATAAAATAAAAAAACGAATATTTTCCGTTTTATATATTATCTAAAGTTAAAATTATTTTGTATTTATTTAAGCATACAACTACAATAATATTGTAGTAGCGGTTTTTTTTTTTAGTACATGTATATCAAAAAAAAAAATCCCATAAATCATTGACTTATCGGATTTTTCAACAAAAAGTTCAACTAAACTATAGAGTCTTTGTATATTAGTACCGTCTGTGAAATTGTTATCAAATACGACAAGAAACATTATAACTTAAAAGTATTATATAGGTATAATATAAGAGCTTTTGAAAATATTTTATTGAAAATATAAAGGTTGATAGATTAAATCGCGAACCGCGTTATTTATTATATGATCCATATCATCTACAAGTGTGCCACTAAAATATTATTATAAGTTTAATGTTCAGTTACAGATGGCCTCGGTTTAAAACGTTATTGTGAGGTAGTTGTAGCAAAAATTAAAGTGATATTATTGAAATTGATCGTGGCTGACTATCTCGTAGTGACAGCAAATTCATTTTTATTAAATACTTGTTTGTTTTATAATTTGTAGCATTAATTTTTTTCAAATATTTTTGTACGTGGGGTATCGAAAAAAATATAAAACCGACGTTACAACAATGCAAAAACTATTTTATGGGCTATTTCTTATACATACAGCTGAGAGATAACAATATTATTTGTACTAGCTTTTATCAACTCGCCACCAACCTACAATAATAGTAATAAAAATCTAGTTCAAATAATAGAATACATTATGTTACTATTTACTAATAACATTTAGATAGTAGAGAATTCATGGAAGCTGCCTATAAAGATTCAGTCTAGTATTCTGGAGTAATATGTATATTTTATATATATGGAGCATTAAGATGACGTAAAATGTTACCCCTGTCAATTCAGTAGTCTTGGTTGGCGTAATTAACAACCATCATCAGTTGGCCGCTATGTACCGAACAGAACTCGCCCAAGAGTCTGGATTTGGAAACAAGTAAACATATTATTTTAATTCTGTTAAAATAAATAAGCGAGATTATACGTGAATATCATTTCTTTAATACCAAGGACTATGATATAATAATTTGGAAACCGGTATGTTATCAATGGAACTACTGTTTAACGTACGAATTAAGAAGCACAGTACTAATTAACAATAATAATATTTAGGTATTCAATACAAGCAACTAATAGCAGGTAATAGATTATAATATTATAATGACTTAATAACTAGGTGAATTATGTGTTAGCTTGGTGATGAACCTAATAACTGAATTTAACATAATGTAGGTTTATTACCCATAAGAGGTATTTAAGTTTTTTTTTAGATTCTGAGTGAAGTAAAGAAGATTATGGTTTTACAAAAATGTTTTTATTTTTTCCCGTGAACAACTTTTATACCAGAAATCTTGCTCCGATATTTAAGTGTAGCATCTTTTCTGAAAGAAAATCTGACTTCAGAGATACTTTAAAAAGATCTTTCTTTGATTTTCTCAGGAGTTTTGTGAAAATATTAGAAAAACCGAGAAAAACTGAGGAAAAACGAGATAATTAGAAAATAGGTTTAATATGAAACAAATATTATTAAAGAAAATGTCTAATTCATATGTAGTTATTTTACCATAATATGACATATTATAGAATGTTGATAAAGCACAGTATCAACTGAACTCCACTCAGAATCGTTTTTCCGTTAGAATAGGTTAATCGTTCCTTATATATATACACATTAAATTCCCCTCTATATCATACCTTTCCAACTTCTCATCTACAACAATGGTCACCCATCGTATGAAGTTGCCCGATTTTTTAGATTGTACTTGTATAATATTTTTGTAGTAAAAAAATATTTATTTTTAGCTTTAGAAATATATAATTTATCTTAGTTTTATCTATTGTACAATGGTGCCGTATAAATAATAGATTTAAGTTCAGTTCTAGAAGCGGTACTAGTAACACGTGTGTTCGTCGATAAGGCGTAAAGTAGTTTGTTTTTACATTATATACTAATAGGTTCCGGTCTATTCTCGGCTCTGATATGATTTTCACGTTATTTTTGTTTATGGGTAGATATTCTTTATTTTCCCCTACTGTACGTTTATTTTAACTTATTTCTCAACAGTGGAATATTTTCAAAAGTTTAGAATTCTATAAAAAAAAAAAATAAATAAAAAATGTATATAAAATGTATGTATGTAAAAACGCGACTGCAGTTTTACATTTTGACTGTGATATACCTGATGATGATTTTTTAATTTGAAACCGGTCGTATAAAACACTTATAATAATTCCGGCGACGCATTTATTCTTTTATTTATTTTATTTTTGTATACAAATGTTTTATTTATATATTTATTTACTTTATTTATTTACGAGTATTAACTATTTTAATAATTTCGTTTTTATTTTAAAAGTTTATTATTTAGAAATCTAGTTATAAATTTTCAATATGAAAATCTGATGACAGGGAATCAGTAAAAATCGATCGCCCTATTCTACGTAAAGTACGCTTCCGATATTATGTGAAAACTGATTGAACCTAAACTGTCTTAAGCACTAAAACATTTCATAGGTGAAATAATATAGTTTTCGCCAAGCTAAATCCACTGCCACAAATTTGCTACAATTTGATTTTTATTTGATGAATCCAGTCTCAACCATAGAACGGACATGTTGATAAAAATTGTTTTAAAAAAAATAACTTATAAAACATAATTGTATAACTTTTCTGAGCCCCTCATTTTAAAATCCTTTACTGTGCATTAGACCGTTCTATAGTTGCATACAATTCGGTAGTTTAGAACACATCTCAAATTGGTTTATCAAATAAGTTGGAAAGACGTTTTATCCGAACAATATATTTTAAATTAGGGATGACAGACTGTTCTTTAAATGTATTAAAGAAACAAACTTGATTAACATCTCTTACAAAAACTGTGAGGCTGCAGATATTATTTATATTTAAAAATTGGTTAATTATATGATTTGTTGTCCCGAGATTTTAGAAAAAGTGTCTTGAAGGATACCCCAATGTTATTATTCTAACTCCTTATCATACCATACCACACTTTCCATCAGTTATCTATGAACCCAACAATGTCCGCAACTCATTTTCCTTTTATACACTTAATAATTTAACTAATAGAGGCTAATCTCGGAGTAAGTATCACTATTGTTGTATGTTATCACTGATAAGCCAGTAAACTAACCAATAATGGTTTTTATTAGCATATCCATTCGCTCAAAAAATAAGATGTCATAAAACTCAATACTTATTTAAGCATATTAAACCCTTTTTGTTTTTTTAACAAAAATCGTTTGACCGGATAACCTATAATTATTATAATCGATATACGCCAATAAGGCAGTTAAATATCTGGATTCTTTATGTTGATCCGACGTAGACAAAAGTATACAAGTAATCTCTTGACATCAAACTCTTAACATTATCTAACCTTATGGTTTCCACTTTTACCCATACACTAATCAAACCATTTATCAATACCTTTTCAAAATATATAATCATTGTTCCTTAATGTTAAATTTGATGTATTTGATGTAGGTAATTTTCTTATGATATTGTTGTAATAAATGAAAAAATATAAAATATTTGAAATACCTATATAACGTTCCTTCTTTACCTTTGTTCTTTATTCTTTACTTTTTCACCTTGAAAAGATAATAGAAAATATTGAATTAATAAGCAAGCGTTAACACTAGCGAGCAGTAAGAACCTAATTTCCTAATAGTATAAAATTAAAGTTAATGCCACTTGGCCGACTATTATAACAATTAAGCAATATGGGTAAAATAGTTTAAATAATATTATGCGATAAATAGATAGTTTTTGTGTTTCAGTACATAGAACGGTTAAGTATCAAAATAAGTCACGGGATCACTCGCCGTCGATGATTTAACAGTGTACGTATTATCGAATATAATGCTGCTACAGTACCCCTAACCGACCCGCGACATACACGTGTTATGTGGTGTATAATAGATTATTAGAGCGTGTCTATATGTGATTTTAATTGTATATATAGGTATTGTGTTGATATAAATGCGTATTGTATTTGTTGACGATCGGCTACTATCTGTCGTAAGATATTCATTGTTTCTTTTGTACCTATACATTCTAATCAATATCCTATTACGAAAATATGATAGTTATCACTTAACTTGGCTATTCCGCTTAAAATTCGCTGCTCAAGTGTAAAGAGCAAAATATAATGATGCGTAGGTCTCGATGAACCCTTACAATATAAACAACAATCGGTTTATTTAAGTTATAAATAGACATGGCGCCTCTGACACTCCGTCACCGAAACCATTCGGTGCTGTTTAGGTACGTATTCGGTTACATTGAGCCGTCGGATATTAAATTAGTGACGATTTGCGAGCTGGAGATCGTGGTGTAACGAAGTTTTCACTGACGTATCGCTGTATAGCCGATGCGCGAGCGTATGTGCAGAAATAAACAGGTCTATATGTACAACAAGAAAGAAGAGTACGTACGCTTTTGAGTTTGTTGTGCAATGGCCACAAACTATATTTTACCAAAACAATAGACGTGAATTCGTCTGGATGTAACATATGGAACAATGTTTAGTAATTCGATGTACTCTGCAGTACCTTACAAACGTATAGACAACTGTTGGTCCCAATAGATGACCACGAGCTGCCGTATGTTGAACTGTGAACAATTGAGGGCAACGTGTTGTGTATATTTTATGTATATGGTGACGGAGAATAATAAACACGTCTAGATATATGGTGAAAACGAGAGTGATAATCAGTACAACAACCAGTGCTAAGATGTGAGCGATAACCAAATACCACGGCCCGTCTACGGTATCTGCAACTGTTGTAGGCTCGGAAGAATATCTAAGTAAGTTGGGAGTGAGTGGATAAAAAGTAAGTGCTTCTGCTGGGCAAACCCAGTGAAGTGATTAAAAAGTGGCGCGTGTGGCGCTTTTATGCCGTCCACGAACTCCAAATTTAGCGATTCCGACTTGATCACCACAGTAGCTTAAAGTAAGGCGCCCTCTGTGTAGGCAACACGCGTGATTTATATTCTGAATTAATGTGTGACGCACTTAAGTAGCAATACTGTTTAATAGATGTTATTTGTGATGGAACTGGTAATTGTACCTACTACGTCACCTTGATCGTTTATTACGCACATATTAAAAGTATTCAATATATTACAGCAAGCATGCAGAAGTATAGTGACTAGTGTAAACATTGTTAATACTGCGTCGGGAAATTAAATTTTGGAGATTAATTCGTCCTATATGCAATTCAATAATAATAACAGTAAATGATTTAACAGTTTAAAATGACGAACATGTTTGCAATTAAAATTAATAGCTTTTCTCTTTACATCACTGTATGTATGTATTATGTATATGCATCATTGAGATACTTACGCAAGACAAAACATTATACAGCCGTATATGAATAATTCGTCTTCGAGTAATTTTCTAACGTCAAAGTCGTACCTACCTAACAATAATTAATGTGTCCTCGTAGGATTATAATACATTAACGTACACTAATATTATATTGTGTATCCATTCACGTTTACTCCGTGTAATTATAGAAAACATTTTACGGAATAATAATATTAAAATAGTGTTATTCTTATAGTATTATATATCATGTTTGTTGTGTTTGTGTTGCAGTGTTGCAGTGTTGCAGCGTATAGAATATTTTTAGTTAAACTGTCATCCACATGTTATATTATTATATCTTTGGTCACCGAGAAGAAAATATTAAAATTTTTATAATTTTGTCTAATGTAATCTTTTCTTCTTGATTTTTTGGTAAGTTTATACAGTTTAACCCCAGTTTTGTTAATCTCAGCAACCAAAGGCATAATAGAAATGGAACAGATCGTAGGCCAAACCGTAGTACCGGAAGCTTAGTCCATGGAAGTAAAGTATGCACCACAACACCCAAGTATCACATAAGGATAAACAAAGTATAGAATATGATAATTGACCAAAAAATAAATTGGGTAATACAATTTTAAATCCCGAAAGACAAAAAGAGATGATACTGGAAATGTCAGTGTGCCACTGTTGTAGGTGGGAAGTTGGAAAGTTAGGATACATAAAGTTATATAATTTATATTTGTAAATAACGATAAACTATTGCTAACGAAAAACAATTTCTAATGAAGTTTCGTTACACATATTTAAAAGGCCATAATATTCACGATATTGATCAAAATTTTATATTAAAACTCTTATAAAAAAAAAAAAACTACATTATACTAGATTTTATTTTTTACCACCAAGCACAACTTATAACAAACTTCCTGTTAAATACTACGTACCATATTTGCAAAATTGAAAATAATAAAATCATTATTTCTGTAAATTTGTTTAGGCTTTGCTCAATTATTAAAAAAAACTACTGGGAAAATCAAAAAACAAAGATTTTACTCACTAACTTGATAAAAACGCAACAAAAAAAGTTTCTTGTTGTTTGTCTGTTCAAGCAATATTTCTGATAAAAATATCGTGTGAAAAAATTTAAAATAATTTAATCATCCGTCGTAAATATGTTCGATTTCATTTTTCGTCTTTTTTCGCTTTTTCCAAAATCCCAATTATTTTAAAACCTAATTGGAAAATCGAAAAACTACTTATTTCGTGAGCAACTAGATCTAAAATGCAACAAAATGGTTTCTAAGCATTTAATAATTAAAAATATATTTCTAGTGAAAAACATAATTCGCAAAAATGAAAAACAATAAAATTGCCGTGACATCCCGTAAATATTTTTCATTTTACATAAAAAATTTTTTCTGTTTTCCCGATTATTGTAGAAAATCGAAAAAATTACCTCCCCAATATACTGAATAGATCATATTCCTTTCGCTTCGCTCCGAATCTAAAAAGTGACATTATTCTAATTTGGTAACGGCTAGTTAATTTTAATAACGATTATTATGTTCATAAACGGTATTTACCCGCGTGGGCATTATTCGATCCGGTTTACTGTACCAGATCAAATTAAATTCCCCCCCCCCCGGAAAAAAAACAAATAGCCGCTTCGCTTAACGTTTCCGAGTGGATGCTCGAAGGAAGAAAAACGAAAACACGGGCCACGACAACATTTTATTATTTTACTGTTTTATTTTAGCATGACAGGCGTTTTGTTTTTTTAAATGATGTCCCATAGAGTAGGTTTAGTCCACTGTAGCGAAGATGAAACGTAAATTAAAATTTATGCGATTCAAAACGGTTACAGCGATACAAAAAAAAAAAAAAATTATTTTTTTTAGAATTTTTATTGTAAAAAAAAACTTCCCTGTGACCTTGGCACGGTCCATTGCAAGGCGACCAGCAGAAATATTATACTCGAGGAGAGATAATCAAACATCTGGACCCAACACTCGGGGATTCCGGACCAAGTATTCCCCGTTTTAGTGTCTCGGGATATTGTGCAGTATTAAATACCATAAACACACAAAGTATGTTTTTTTATATCACGTAACATCACAATTCTTGTTGATATTGCGTGTTTGTAATCTAACCGGATACGTTTTAAATCTTTTTATTTCTAACACGGCGATATAATCGCGATACCGTGTATATAAAACGTTCTTTAGGTGGACTATAACAGACTACATTTACAGATTCCTAAAAAAACTTTTTCAGTTGTTAAAAATGTTCCGATTTTTTCGTGAGGTACCTTTAATATTTAGCGAATTTTCCGTTTTTTTCGAAAATGGCATTTATTTTTTCTCGTTATTAATCATTAACGTGCATTTTTGTTTCATTTCTGTCCCCTACCCTTTTATTTGTTTTTGTAATTCTGCGGACGAATACACTGATAGGTACTGATATACCTACTGCGTTCGCTATCGGAAACATTTATATTACATTATACAGGTACATAAAAGTATATTGTTATAATAAATATTGTATACTTAGAGGTGCTTAACTATAGATACTAGGTATATTACGGCGGGAAAATCTACGCGCTACCCGTTTTCCGGATGTTATTTATATAACAAAATATAGGTAGTTGAATTGGTTGACGGTTGACGGAGTACACGACGAGTATAAACTGTATAAAAGAGGGCACGCACGTACAGAAAAAAGCACTCCAGCTGTAGAGTACGTACTATATTATACATTATTATTGTATTCAAATATATTGTATATATACATATACAACGACAAGGAGGAAAGAATCCATTTAAAATAAATCGAGCGGGGCGTATTGAAAAAAAAAAAAAAAATCATACAAGTATAATATACACATATATGTATACAGTATTATGTCTATAGGTACCTACCCCTAACGATCAGAATTTATCGAATGATAAGAATACGTTTATTTGAGCGCGTATCCGAATATTATATACGAGAAACTATAAAATGTGCATACGTATACATTCGGTAATAACGGAAATCAAAGTATACGTATCCATTGGACGAGATGAGTGGGAGGGTGGAGGGGGCAGGGGAGGGAAGAAGTAATTTGAGAACGAAGTTTATTTTTGAAAATGCAAAAAAAAAAAAAAAAATGAAAAGAAATAATAATATCAACACGACCGTACTGCAGCACCGAGGATAGCGGCGGCGGTGGAAAAACAGCTCCGCCGGCGGAGTTGTCATCGCGCGAAAAATCGTGCTACCGGTACCAATGACTTGGATTTCAATCTGACAGAAAACATTTTTCCTTCGGGTTTTTTCTTTTTCTTCTTATTATTATTATTAGTAAATATATATATACCTTTTTTTTTATTGACATCGAATCATTGAAATGATTATTATTTTTTTATACCGACGATGACGAAACCTCTTGCCAGCGCAGTACTTTTATTGTTTGTTTGCAATGGCACAACGTTTTCAAATATAAATGAAAATCTGATGCCATCGCCGAGTATCGTTCTATATAAAATAATATTATATAGATACCCACTACATACCTATACAAATAGGGACAGCGAGATAGGGTAGTGTGTGTAAAAGACGAGAGGAAACAAAAATCGTAAAAAAACAAAAATAAAAACAAGGTATTACAGAATACAGATGATAAGGAAAATGGAATCTGTATCGGAATATTATACTCACGATCAAGCGATGGTGTAATGGCGACGAACCCTCCTTATGTGAAGACACCGAAAAAATATTTTGTCACCACAAGTTTGTCTATTATAATACTCGTAATACGTGAGTTAGGGGTAAACTAAAATTGTAATAACTACGCTTCAAAGTTCCGATTCCGAAAACTTTTAAAAACGGTCCGACAAATTAGTTTTGATAGTTTTAAATAACAAAAAATCACTCCAACAATAAATTTCTTTTCATATTGTAACGATACGTACGTTATCCCATTGCGAGGCTGGTATTAAGTGTACAGTCATACATAGGCAACTGGGAATGGACGGCGAAATGCTAACTATGAGTTTTAAGTGCGAGCCCGGAGGCCAGCGATAGAAACGTGACAGTGAGTGTCAATAGTCGAGCAGTAGTACGCACCGTTTAGAACATCATCCCAGGGAGGAGCGGGCATCATTTGGATATCACGGACCACCATCACGGACTTCATTTACCCCTCGAATATATACACCCTCAAGGTGTACAATTCGTACTGGTAATTAGAGATCATTCAAATTAATTAAATATTTTCTTGTTTTGTGTTTTCAACAATGTCCAAAAAAGTCAGAGTAGAAATTGTTGGAAGGTTTTTTATATTTCTGTGAACTTTTTATAGCATCACGTACCTGATAAATTTGCTTATTATTACTGTGGTCCCAATTTACACATAGAAAAAAATGTATCTATTAGAATCATTGAAGTCAATTTTTTTCACTCCATACTCCAAAAAAAGAGCTGATACTGGGGATAGGAGCAGCCACTGTTGAAGGTGAGAAGTTGGGAAGGTAGGATATATCAGGTACCTTATATATAAGGTAGGATAAGGTAGGTTATTTTATTTATATCTGTAAGCAACGAAAAAACCATTGGTTGACGAAAGCTGATTCCGAGTGCAGTTCAATAATAAGTGCCGTAATTTTTTTTTTGCGATTTTCGTTTAAATTTTATTTTAAAACGCTTATTAAAAAAAAATCGTCGGATGATTTTGGAAATTTTACCACGTCCAGGTAAATCCAATATAAGTATTATAACCAAGTTTCATGTCTCTACGTGTATTTATAACCAAATTACAGGAAAAAACTCACAAAAATTAAAGTTCTTCAAAAGTTTAAAAGTGGCTCAAAAGTTTTGGCGATGATACCGTAAAGAATGTAAATCAAAAAGGCAACATAAAGGCGTTTTGTGATTTTTCGATTAAATCGTTTTTTTCTGGTAGAAAAAGTCGTCCGTGTTTTTATAAAATAATGAAATCGTGAAATTGTATGTTTTCCTAAGTTTTTTCCTACTTGAGTGCTTTTATTTAAAAAAATGGCATTGAAAACAAAAAATGACTCCTTTAAAGTACAGTCTAAACAACTTGAGCTTTCAGAAAAGTTTCTACTTGTAAAAATCGTGTCCACAGACTAGAAGAAGAAAAAAGAGTAATAAACAGCATAGTAAAACCAATAGCCTCTCCTTCGTTGTGCTCGGAATCTAAAATATAGACTTTCCGGTTGATGGTTCTTTTTCGAAATTCCCAATATTTATTCCTAAAAATGACTTTTTACGTGTTTTTTTTTTTTTTTAATATTTTTGTTTGATGACTTAAAATGCCCAGATTTTTGCACGCAGTATCTTAAAATATTGCATTTTTTTGTTTACCAAAAATGCTCCAAATCGTTTATGATATCATAGGTACAATAAAGTATTCAGATTTTTCGGCCAACGGAACTTTATTCGAAACGTTTTTATGGATTCTCAACAGTTTTTAAAACAAAACAGACAATGACATTATCGTGTAGCTTCATAACTCTGACACTAACGGTGTCCTATAACTGTCTTGAACGTGGATCATTAATTCCTCCAGGTCTATTACTTTCTATCTCGTGAGATCTTGCCATTCTCCACGTGTTTCAGGGGCCATTTCTCTAGGTCATTTCCTTGACGTTGCTATTCAATTACTGACTACTGTCAGCGCCGCGAACCCGGGTGTGCATAGCGTACGATGTATACGGGTCCCGGGGTCTGTATACACATTTGAGGGATGTTTTAGTTTCTGAGTGTAGCGGGGAATGTATTGGTTTGTTCCTTGATGTGTGTGTGTGTGTGTGTGTGGTTTTCTTTTAGATATTGAGCGTAGTGCGCTTATAATATAAGTATTTCAATACTTGTGTTTATAAATAGTTTCTAGTGGTAAATTCGCGATTTTCACCGTCAGAGAGGCTTGGTAGAGACCGCCAAGCCACCCGGTACCGGCTAATTTCTAAAATTATTTCCGCCGGACTTGGACGGTCTAACGCGCCGGGTGCGGGCGGGACGCTGAACCGACCGCGTGTACGGTGGTCGAGGGGCCGGGTCGAATTGTTAATAGAATAACCGGCCGCGCATCGAGACGACTGTCGTCCCGTTTCCGATTGAAATCGCCGGGAAATGAGGGCGGCGGCGGCAGCGGCGACGGGCAGAGAGCCCTTTTCCGATACTTATACCCGATCGGAACCCGATTCGCACTAGCGCGTCGCCACCGTCCGTTTCGATACGCGCGGTTATTCGATGACGTACGTAATAGTAGAGCTCGCGACGAAATTCGATTACCGTAGTAATAACGTGTAGTTGTATTATGCGCCTGCGTCATACTGTACGCGGACGAACGGCCGTCAAATACATAGCTTTCCGCAGTCACCGACCCCCACACCCGATTTCCCATCGCCCCGTCTCAACCCCTCCCCCCTTATCAACTCGCGGCGTAAATCCGCTCGGGATTAACCGCATACGGCGGAACGCGCCCGTCCGTCGGTCGGCGGCGCGCGCGGGCGTATATCGCGCGCGGCGTTGCGTTTCGCCGAGTCCAAAACGGGACGGTTCGGTCGAAAGCAAAGGACGCGACCGCGACGGCCAGCTACACGCTCTATATTCCTGCGGCCGGTGCAACACCGGTACAGGTAACCCCATACCGCCCCTGGCTGGCTGTATACACGCACACTCGTATATTGCTCGTTTAATACGCGTATAAAGGGGAACCGCCGCGACCGTGGAGGTGTTTCCGGAATATCAGTGTATAGTAATATACATATATATATATATATGGGACGTTCGGGCCGTCCGAGCGAGTTACGCGAAATAAGGGATTGACGGAGGGACGCGCGGGCGGGAGCGGGCCGGGTGATGGGCAGTGGTAGTGTGTGGGGGGGGGGGGGCGATTCGTCGTTATTAATCGCCGTTTCCGCGTTACTATATAACACGCATATAGGTATATACACGTAAGGTCGGCGCGGATTTCGAGAGAGCGGGGACAACGGCGGCGCGCGGCGGCCCTATCGTCGTTACGCGGCTTCTGCCGCCGCCACTGTAATAATACAACCTGCCCACCCCACCGGAAAGGTGTGTGCGAGCGTGTAGTAAATGAGTATCGCGCGCGGGCATTATACACGGGCGCTGACAACGTCTTTGCCGCGCCGCCGCCGCCGCCGCCGGTGACAAAAGCCGCCGCCGCTGCCCACCCGCCGTATCCGCGAGAAGAATTCCCGGGTTTTTAAGCGCATTAATTACACGGCGACGGCGGCGGCGCGTACAGCCACGACCCGGCGGCGGCGTGCGAGGAACAGGACGCGTTCATATTATTATTATTATTATTATTATTATTATTATTATTACGTGTCCTGCAGACCGACGGGAAAGCGGGGGGGGGGATAGTGTTCGCGCGGTTGTTAAAATTAAGCCTCCTTCCCGCCCCTCCCCCCCTCCCGATATACGTCGTGTATATGTGTATACAAACTCGAAATCGTCGTTTTATAATTGCTTTTGACCCGGACCTCACGCGCGTCCCGTAAAAGCTTCTTCTTTCCCGTCAATAATACCCTGCAGGTATACAGAGTGTTTCTGTGCGGCGTGCGGCCGTCACCAGCGCCGAAAACGGTCCCCCCCCCCCGTCGGGATGATCCGATTGAAAATTATTTTTTCCACGCCTCCGACTGCTGCGCGTTTTTTATTTTTCTTTCGTTAACTCTCGGAATATTTTTCCGCGTTTTTTTTCAATCCCTGGACGGATTTGCAGCTTTATTCTCGATTCGTTTCTGTCGTCACGCATTAACTATTGCTTACCTAACGGATATTATCTCGCATAATCTGTCCATAATATTTTGTTAATCGAATTCTTTGAAAACACATGCGATTCCCTCAACATGGATGTGGCGAACTATTGTGTGACAATGTGCAAGAGTTGACGAGAGTGGGGGGGTTGGTCGCCGTTTAAGTTCTCCAATGATACGGAGTATAAAAACCCGTGATAAAATTATTTTAGATGCATTAACATTATTATAGGTAGTAAATGAATGGCGATGGTGTTTTACTTATTATATTATTTAATTTGCCTTAAATTTGTCTTTTCGCCTCCTTGACCAGTCCACCACTAAAAATGCCGTAATTTTTACGATTTTTGTCATAATTTGATCTTAGAACGTTACAAAATAAAAAATCTATACGCGACGTTCAACTTTTTTTCACTCCAAATTACAACATATAATGAACCTATAATGTAAAATGTTCAAGCGTTTCTGTTTGGCCAAACAGTATTTTATACACAAATAAACACTAAAAGAATTCGAAAATGTCGAATGCCTATAAACAACTCAAAAATCGATAGAATGTTTTTATCACGTTTAGAAAAGGCTATAACGTAAACAACCTCACGCAAATGAAATTCTACTTTCCTGTCAAACGGGATAAGCGGAAATTTCCAGGAATTGAGCATTAATCATTGGCGTTAAAAAAATTGCGGAAAACAGATTAGGTAGCGGGAAGTACTGTATGCTATTCCGGTCACAGTGTGTTTTTGAACTATGTGCTGCCTGCACCATGACACATATTATCATTTTATGATATGTCTATGATATATTTATTTGTAGATATCGGTGAAAACAGATAAATTCACATAGAAATTTTATTAGTTTTTGTTTAGACTTTACTAATGCGCTTTAAATGGACCGTAATATTGTACAGGGCGTGGCGAAGCCGACTAACGAGTTTTGAGGGGCTATAAAAAACTTTGAGAAAAACATTTTTTTTTTCTATTAAAATTATCGGGAAATCCCATTTTTAAAATCATTTTTAAAATCATTTTTTGAAAACGATATATTCAAGATGGCGGCCATCAGCATCAATACATTGTTTTAGATTAGACGATCTCTGAAGTTCACGAATGATTTTTGGCACATTTCGTTTGGTATGGTCACGATTTTCTTTGTGATTTTCTCTTGTATTAGTTTTCAATAAACAAATTATTCCACGACATTCCCGCAAGAAATCGCTTACACCCGGGTGCACGTGAAACACGTGACTTCTTCGTCCCAACGATATTGATAAATGACGATGGCCAAGGATTGGATACTGAAAGGATAATATAATATGATCGTGAAGATGGCTATTGATATAAATGGCTAATTCTTGCTAACTCTTGCTAATTACTTCTTCTATGTTGATATTGGTTAGATTGATTTGAAAGAAAATGGACGGGTTATTCTTATGGCCATCAGATTATGAGGCGATAAGCGACACGCAATTGTAATGCTCGTTATGACGTTGTACAAAGTATACAAACTAATATCATAACTTTCCTAACAGAAATCTTGTTCTAATGAAATCCACCTACATGGACAAATGTGAGTGGAATATTTTGTTTAGTTTTGGTGCATTGATTCGGTCATTATTTAATTTTCCTTTTAGTTTTCTGAATAAATGTGAAAAACTGGCAATTTTTTTATAAATTATATTGATTTTTGCAGGTTTCCCTGGCAACGAGAGAAAATACGACTTATTATATCCCTACTCAATGCTCAGAATTATTTTTCGTTAGTTACGGTTTATCGTTACATACAGTTATAAATTAAATTACTCTAAATTACTTTTCCTTTTCAACTTCCCTACTAAATAATAGTGGCACACCCCTCAGCAGTATAGTATCAAAAAAATGTTCTCATTAATGAAGGCAGGTAGTAGGAAAGTATAATAAGACTGTTGAAATATGTGCACGTAATTGATTTCAGACGTCCGAAAAGGCGTGTCGAGAAATTATAAGGGTTAAAGTCGAGAAGAAATTAACGCTCTTCGTACACTGTGGCGTGCACACACAAATACACACACGTGCGCACGTTCGAGATAATGTTCGAATATATACAGGGAAATTTTCGTTTACTATGATACACCGATTTTCTCGGAGAAATTTATGTGAATTTGATTTTTTTTTCAGTCATAATACGAAATTTGTTAAGCTTTATTTTAACAATATTTTAAAACTGTTACCCCCATTCATAACATAATTCTTGTAAATACAATAAAATTATATAATAGTTTTATACACTAAACGAGAAAATAAATCGATTTTCTTAGGAATACATTCTCTTTTTCGAAACTGACTTAAAAAGAATTGGCAAATCAATAAAATAAATATTACCGTTTAGCGTTTATAGTGTATATCTATTATAAGTAGATAACGGATTTAAATGCACTTAAAGTTCATAAAAAAACGCTTAAAAATATTTAAAAGAGCAATAAAAAGGGTTTTAAAAGTTTCCCTGTCTATTTATCTGTTTCTTAACTTATTAAAAATAATTTTTTAACACTAAAAAAATTATTATTGCACAGTAATTTTTTCTTTAAATATATTTGTACGTGTTATAAGAAAAAATATATTTTGTGTTAATCAATTGTCAATGTTAAAACATTTTTATTTATTAGGATTAGAATCGTTAGAGTGGGAGCTTTAAAACCTCATTACTAATTTTGCTTTTTTGAAAATTTTGAAGTGGTTTTTTGACAATTTATGTATTTTTTTTGGAATTTAATTTTTAAGTGCATATAAATCTAATTATAAGTAATTATAAAATTCTGAAAAAAATATACTTCTTTACCCTAATAATAATGTATTATTATGTATCTTTGTATAATACAGGAACGTACGTTAGCCCTCCCCTTTTTCATCTAAATTTTGTAAATGTTTACATATAAATCAATTTTAACACTGAAAAATAAGAGCACTACAACACAAATTCTATAATTTTAAAGAAAGGCTCATACAAATATTTTGTAAAATTTGCCGTTTTTAATCTTATTTTTTCCCCCTAATTACATAAAAAAAAAAAAAAACGAAATTAGCAATGCCGCAAACTTTCCCTTCTTTTCTATGTTTCTATGTTTTACTTCAATTATGAAAAAAAAATATACGAAACATATTTCGTACACACGAAATTAACAAAAATATCTTTCAGATAAGATGCTTTGCTGGAACGAAAGTTGTTTACAGACAGAAAAATACATAAAATAAAATATAAAAAAATTTGCACACATCATACTAAAACCAATTCACTTCTCTCATCACTCAGAATCTAAAAGAAAAAAACCAGACATTATTTGCACCGTGGGTAGGTCACTGCGATAGGCGGGAAAGTTTATAAAATGTACATAATGTATTAGAAAAATTAAACTGTAAAATGAATTATAATTTGAAATAACAAATCAATTATAATCGTATGGGTGGTTCTTAACAACTTCCGTATGCGAATTTGAACTTAAACTCTGATAAAACAAATTACTATTTACTAGATAAAAAAAAATTGGAATCGATAATTTATTTACTTAGCAAGTATTTTAGTTGTTTATGGATATAATTTAATTTTTTTTTTTTATTGAGTTATATTTTAATAATTTAAACATATACGTTCGCTTATAACATCAAATCAATTATTGTATCAGAGAATTACAGAGAAAACTACGCAGTAGTTTAATGTGAGTTTTAATAAGATACTTTCTTTCGAAATTTTAATTCAGACATCTTCTGGGAACCATACAGTTTTTTTTTAAATAAATAAAAATAACAACTAGGTTTACGGAAACGAGTTTTTTTTTTTTTCGGAAATGGAAGTAGTACGTTTGTGAATATGTTATGCGTTTTATACTGCAGAATTTTTGATGAACTCTGAACAAAAAACGCATTACTTTTGAATAAAATTGTAAAATGTAATATCACGAGTGGTGTCGAGCTCAGAAAACAAAAAAAATATCTAAATAAGATAAAGATAATTTTATTGTGTACAAATTATCTAGATTCAGATACAGATGATTGTTTTTACTTTTATCCAGATAAAAGTAAGGAAGTTTGTGTCTAAATATGATAGATATTTTATATTTTTTGCTTAAAATTCATAAAACACTAATAAATATATTTCTTAGACGAGTTTTCATTATTTAATAGTCATTTTATTTATATAAATAATTATTAAAAATATTAAAGCCCTAAAATAAGCACTTAAAAAATTTTAAAAACAAATACAACACTTTCTAAATGCCATTCTCTAGGACTTTTACAGCCCGATGTCCAGCGACGACTTATGTAACATAAGATAAGACAACAAAAACAAAAAAATTACGAGTTAGATAATACAGAGGGGAAATCAGTTAAAATCATAGAGGAAAAATATTTAGGTTTTCTTCAGTGGTTTATAGGTATATGTATTAATATTTGGTCACATATCTGACAGAGGGAGGCTTAACATTCTTGCGAATTTTACCTTATTAACCATTAACAAAATTATTCATTCTTTACGCTTCAATTCAATACTGCTTAGGTTTTTTTTAGCTGTATCACGAAATATATGTACACTGTACAGATAATCTTGTACAATATTATGCTTAATTTTTAAAATCAACAATAAATCTATCTTAAATTTTGTATCACTGTTGTTGTAGAAGTTGATTAAAAGACCATATATATTTTGTGAAATATTGACATAAAATATCTATAAAATATAAGATAAAATCTTACGAATAAATAGTTGGTAAATCACTAACTATGAAGTGGAGGGGCTAAAACCGTGGCTGTAATTCGTTGGAACACGCACGTTACCTTAGTTCTACTCATTTAGAATTTTCATATATGTCTTCACTTCAGTTTTAGATTTTGATTGGAACGAGGAAGCGTAAGTTTTAACAAAGGTTTTTTTTTATCTGTGCGCAGCTTTTTTACAAGAAATCTTGCTCCAATTTTTAAGTGTAGCACCTATTCTGAAAGAAAATCGGTGTGGCAAAGTACTTTAAGCAGGTTATTTTTCGATTTTCTCAAGATTTTTCTCATAAAATGTGAAAAACCGAAAAAAAGAGGAAAAACGGGAAAATTTATGAAATATATTACTAAAATATGACAATTTTTTTTAAAGGAAACCTGACTATGGAGAGGTACTTTAGAGAGGTCGTTTTTCTATTTTCCAGGAAATTCTCTCAACAAATATGAAAAACCAAAGAAAAGGAAGGAAAAACGGGAACATGTACGAAAGGTTGGTATAAGTTATATTGTGTAAATAGTAAATTTTAATTGATTAATAAAATAAACATAATAATAATTACCATGCTTAAATGTTTTTTTTTTAGATGCAACAACAGAATACGTCCAAATGTATCTGATTATTGCACTACTCGATAAATAGTTTTTTTCCTAATATTGTGATGGAAAAAATGTATCCTTGAAAATGTTGGACATATCTCGTTATAGCACCAGTGAAATTATTCGCAACCCTTTCAACTAATAACTGAATACGATTTGAGTTTTCAACTGATATTTAATAAAAACATATTTAAAATCCTTATGTAAAATCCCATAAAAAAAGAACTACGTAAAAATGGCAAATACATGTATAATAATATATTTTTATGTTTTCATAGGCCTCTGGGTAAATATATAAGATCCGATAATTTCACACATAACTTTAAAAAACGTACAGAATTTTCATCATTGAAAATATTTTTTTCCTGAAAGTTAACCACATTCGGTCTTCACTTTTATTTTGTCGGTTTTCAGAGCAAAATTCAAAAGCAAGTTGGAACAAAATACCGCACCATAGTTGAGTGTTCATTCGAAAATCAATTTTGCCTACTACAATAGTAAGTTACAAATGTATCTAAATATTTTTCTCTTCAAAGAATTCGTTGTTCTTCTAGCTTTAGTAAAAGCGAGCAGAACCACGAAAAAAATAAAATAATAAAACCAATGAATATATATGATATGCACCTACAAAAAATTATTTAGAGAATAATCGAGATTAATATAATTAGTCCTAATTTAACTATTTTAGTTTTTATTATTAGTTTTTTTTTAATACACTTATAAAAACAAACAGACACTTTAATTTTATTTATATTTAATACATAATATTTCAGTAAAATATTTGGGCCTGCACCTTGACGAAAAACTAAGCTGGAAATACACATCAACAAAAAATTAAACCAAGGATACACTAGGCCACGAATACTGTACCCCCTATTAAATCATAGCTCTACTATATAAATGAAATGCTCTCTACTCCTTTACACAGTAATAATAAGACCTTTAGTAACCTATGCATGCCCAGTATGGGCATCTGCCTCCAAAACAAAAATTAAAAAATTACAAACCCTCCAAAACAAATTCCTAAGAATAGCCCTAAAGGCCCCTTGGTTCATGAGAAATAAACAATTGCACAACGATACAGGCATACCACACCTATCTACCTGGATAACACAACAATTTAAAAATTTTCACGAAAAACTCCACAGAGTTGNCAAATCTACTATACATCACATAATATAATAATAAAAACATTGTAAAAATACTTAGTGTATTGACACAATTATATTAAAAAATAAAAAAAAAAAAAAAAATATTAATTTGATGAAATTTTAAATACCTACATCATTAGGTATATCAATAAAAATATTAAACATAAAATATTACCTGGAGCCTTGTCCGTCATAGGTAAAGTTTTGTGAGTTGGTCGAAGGTACACTAAAATTAAATTGACTTATATTAATAATGTGTCTAATCTAACGAAAAAAATGAATAAAACTCGAATGAATAAAAACGAAAAGGTGTTATAAAAATGTATAAAGATCGAAAACACACCGGACAAGGGCCGGATGTATGAGCGTTGCGTACATCATTTTTCTTTAAAACAAAATTATAATTACAATTATTGAAATAGCAAAGTAACACAGATACTGTTAATAAAAGACAGCGGTATTATATCCATAGAGATTATTTGTGTATGACCACAGATATAAATAATAAACTAGATATATATATGATTTTTCGTTTTTGTTTTTAACGTCCTCTTACAAATTATTTATACGGGGACAGGGAGTAAATGATGATATTTAAAAAAAAACATTTGTTGTCATATCGTCAACTCAAATAATTTATATATTGTTAGACTCTAAGTGGAGCAAAGAAGCCTATGGTTTTACAATGATGTTTATTTTTTTCTACTTTTATACCAGACATTTCTTTCTGATTTACAATTATATCACTTTTTCTAAAAGGAAATCTGACTGAGAAGATTCTTTAAGGAGATCAGTTTTTGATTTTTACAAATGTTTTCTCAGCAAATGTGAAAAACCGAGAAATATCGGTACAATATTAAACAATGAATCGTTTTTTCGTTAGCAATGGTTAATCGTTGCTTACAGATGTACATTAAATTCTCGTCTGTACCCTACCTTTCCAACTTTCAACCTACAACAGTGGCTGCACCCGTCTTAATTATTCTAGGACAGTTTTTTTTATTATGTATTTTGTATACATTTTTATGAAATTTTCATAATATGTATGACACTTTGGGTTTATTGCCAAAAAAAATAGTGGGGGTAACTGTGTCAACAATACTTTCCCCTCTACTGAAAAACATACAGGGTTTGTCTAACTTTTCTTTAAACGTGTTAATAAAATATATTTCCAAATGAGAATAACGGTATCCTAGCTCCACCTATTGTTTTTTTGACTTTAACTATTATCAAAGTCATAGAAATTCAAACATAACATAATATATTAAATAGCTGTGTAGACAATTTTTAATTGTAATAAAAAGGTGATGTGGCTGGGATATTGTACGTCGTTTAACATTATATAAATATCCACAGTATTTAAATAAAACTTTTTCTATTTTCTTCTTTATATTATTTAAATAGATTCTTTGAAAAAATATTTAACGCCAAGCCAAAATCCAGCAAGTGCTTTGAGTCCTGATGTCGATATTATATACTCGCAATATTAATAGTATTCTGTTGAACGTTTCGCGAGGTTTCATTACGCCAGTTTTTAGACCATCGTAATTGTTTTAGACGGCCAACCCCACGTGAAACTATAAATATATTATTTAAAAATTCGCGATTTAAATTTATTTTCCTTTTCTTCGTCGAACAACAAATTACCATTAGTTTCAATAAGTTGCTGAAGTTGTATTCTTACACCCGCGTTCCCGTCGCATCGTCGTCGTAGTCTTATTATAACGGTCCTCAGCTGTATTTCTCATATTATTTATGGCACTTTTCCGCCGCTATCGTCGTCGTCTGGAAATTAAATCTGCTACGTTTTCCTTCTTCCGTCATTCACATATATACATAAACTATAGGTATAATATATAATCAACGCCCACTTAAGGCGTTATTCGGAAACGTTTCTCTTCTCCCCCCCACCACCAATTCCCCCTGACAAAACTCATATTAGATATCTATATAGCTTGAGGGGATAATTCTCCCCTCAAGCTATGTAAAAGTACCTTTATTTTATTAAACGATAATACGTAACGTTTTACATACATATACATTCGTCGAGTAATCGCATTTAACAACCCCGAAAAGAAGAAATATGGAAAATAACGCGTTCAAAGTGTGTTTCCTGATGGCTTGACTGCGTATCATTATAATATACCAGCAGCTTTATTAGAACCGACAGTAAATTATTAAATTCATATTATCTGTAATAAATACGACCGTCGTCGAATAATATGAATATCCATTAGAAAATTCACTATACAATAAGGTACATTAGATTACATTTATTAGACTTATTATCTGTAGGTATATATCTATATAAAACACATATAATATGCAGACGCTTTTTTTTCACGAGATAATGTATGCATACATAAATATTTTATTTATTTTATCTATATTTAATTGGAAAATATGAGAGACGAAAAAATTCTGAACTAAAGCAAAGGAAAAGTTCTTCAAAACAAATATCAGCAAGACATAATTACAAAATTAAATTTTCGATGGGCTGGTGGAAGTCTTATACGGACTGTTCTGGTTAGAATCCCTAAAAAAACGCGACGAAGTGGAAAATCACCACATCAGTGATAATTGGATAGAATAAGGAAAGATATTATACCAAATATGAAGATATGATGAAAATTTAAATTGCAATTGCTTAAGGTAGATGGAGGTGCTTTGTAGAAGTGCACAGAAGGCCTTTTAATAGTCTCTCTAGCATTATTAACTTTTAATTGCGCATCCAAAGATGTTTTAAATATTCTACTTGTATGATATGAACTATAAATAAAATACGTTTGTCATACAGTTGAACCTTTAGAGTAAGTGTTAATCTTTTAGTATAAAATACTTTACTATTATGAAAACGGTTATTTTTTAATATTTGATTAATGATAACATATTAATTATAATCAGCTTGGAGGGCTTTCGATAATCCACAGGTATATAATATTAAATACGTTCATAGCCACGTGTCTCGATATGTAACACGGGTATGTCTTTGGATAGACCGGTGTCACGTATATGTGACATGATCAACATGACGTATTTCATACGGGATCTATTGATTTATTTTAACAAACATTATGGTTTTTTTTGTCATTTTGTTTATTTAAACATTATCAAAGGTATCGATTTTTATCGTTGATTCGAACTTTTAAATCAAAATAACCTTGTTGATGTAAAAAAACCATCTGTGTGCAAAATGTTCGATTTTGAGGTTTCGGTATCCCCGAATTCAGAAAATAATAAGCTATCATATGATAATATCCCCTATTAATAAAATTTATTTTTTATGAAAGAATCAATGAAAAATATAAAAACAAAACTTTTCATATGTTACCTACACAGAATTGTTTGTGAAATACCTGTATGTAATTAGAAATGTCCTATATGACATTAATCGTCATTAGAAAACTTCCTATGTATCATTGAAAAACCTCATTGTGACGATGAAAAATCTTCTAAGTGGTTTAAGCAAACAAATTTAACTAACCAACCTTCTATGCGATGAAATATTGACAATTTCTACAATATATCATTCATTACTATTAAGTTTTTTACTTCAATTTTTTTCAGAATAAATATTTTTATAGTTTTAAAATTTTAAAATTTATTTTTGGCAATCATTGACAATTTTTGATTTTTTTAAAACGATTTTCGTGTTTCCTGAAAAATCAGGTTTTAGCACATAGAATTTTTTTTCACGTCAATGACGATAAGATAACTCGCGTAATCGGTCTATTTACTTCATCTGTATTTACTTTGAAAATTCGATTAAAAATAATATAAAAACACATTTATTAAAATCATATTATTTTATTGTTTATAAATAATATTAAAATTTTAATTATTAATTTATTATAATAATTAATAAGTATTATTGTATTATTAAAATTAATTAATAATATAACTTATTTCATAAAATATGCTCAATTTTATTTAAAAATACTAAAATATCTCAAATAGTGTGGTAATATACACGATACGAGCATAGGTAATAATATTTTAGACAAATGCATATTTTCAGCTTACAGTATAAATCGTGGTCATATAATAATGAAAGAAAAAAAAAATCTACTAAAAAAAAACTACATCTACAATAATATTTCATATAATGCGAGTATTATGTTGTTATACATGCACGTTTATAATTATTGAAATTTTTGCTTCCATATTGTTAAACGGGTAATTTAAATTAAAATTTCGCAGATTTTTTTAATGGTGTTAATAGCCCGTTTAAGGTTAAGTTATCTACTTTGACCGTGTGTACGCATCATGTTTACAACATAGTTCATAATCATATTATCGTGGATAAACACATCGGGTGACGTGTGCATTAGTGCATTATTAAAGCCTTAGGGTAATTTCCAAAACATAGAATAGATAACGTTCACATTATTTGCATGGTAATCTCAATATTATTGCAACACTTCCCGGGTAATGTCCTAGAAATCAGAACACATATTATTATAGTGATTTAAATACTTTTACTCCGTTTATAATATTATACGGATTGTATTAAAATCAATATCTTTCAAATTCTATGTAACATTATTTAGTAATGCATAACAAGATAATATAGTGTGTAATACACCAAAGCCAAAATTTTTTTTTTATTTTGTATAATGAATTTGCCAAACATATAATTATACTAACCCCCTATCAGTCTTGTGAAAAATACTTTTCAAAAAGTAATAAAATTTCGACTTAAACTATCATTCGCATAAAAAATATTAAAAAAACTTTTAAATACTTAAATAAGAATATATTTTACGATTACTCAAAAAGTATTTAAATACAAATACAAGTATTTTTTTATTATTTTACACTATAGATTAGATAATATTCATGTTGTTGTAGGCATTGCCGTACCCAGTGGAGAAACTGGGAACAGTGTGAACATGTGCTTCTTCTCAAAATCTTTTTTTTTCGTAATTCTGTAGTGTAATTTACATAAATTTGCTAGAATACAAATATGAATACGATATCAATCACAAATTGTAGAAATGGGACCTGTTCAATTTCTGATGAAATTGGGTTATTGCCAGATATTATACATTATATTAAAATAATATAAATACGTTTTATATGTATAATATTATTAAATCAATAACTGATAGTATAATCTTTTACTCCATAAGCTATTAGGCTATAACTTTAGTATAACTATCTCATTTTAAGTTATTCGCAGATATTTATAATAAATTATATTTAATAATTATAAAATGTGAAGAATAAAAAACTAAACACAAATTTGTTATTGTTTGTTCTGCAAGCAGCCACTTGAATTATTAGGGGCCCCTGATAAATCGGGAGACCCAAAATTTCACTTTGCCAACTTATCCGCAAGTTACACCACTGTTTGGAACACATAAATATTATTTCTAGTGATAGCCAAATTTTTATAAAAAATAAATAATGAAACGGACTTCATAGTATTTAAATAAAATACAATTTAAATGTTGATAAAAATACTTTTTAAGTAACCAAATGCTTTACAACATTGCGAGACCGTTATAACAAATCATACAAAATATCAATAATAAAACAATACATAAATAGTTATTGATATAATTATCAACGTAAAAATAAATATACAAAATAATAATTACAATAATTTACAAGTCCAAAATAAGTTTATTTAACCATTTTATGGTTTTTTTGGTAACTCGGTGTATACCCATAATCCCTTTGTTTGAAGGAAAGTTAGAAGATTTAAGTCAATTTCTTATGACGCACAGTTTTCACATAAATGATGTAAATTAAATGTTGACAGTTGCTAAATTACTAAATTGTTAAAGGCCTAATCTAAAAATGACTTAAATTATTATAATAATTGTATGAATTATGCCTTTTTACTTTACAAAAACTACACCATAGAGATTTAAAATATTTATATTTGCAGTATAACCTGCGTTAGAATATATAGTTTACATATTGCATAAGACAAAATTGCATTTGAAAATTATCGAAAATTGACTCAAGCCCTTCTTTCCTAGGATCAAATATGTATTAATTTAAAATCCAATGAACATAGATTTAAAAATATTATGAATAAAAAATCAATACATTCCTCGCTACCTTCAGAATCTAAAATTGTAAAATTGTGTACAAGCTTAACATTTTATCGTTTATGTAGGAATAAACGGTTAGGACTATTTAGCCATACACCTGGAGAAAAGACGGTAAAAATAATGATAATTGATGAAAAAAATAAATAATGCAAGTCGAATTGAAATAATTACCTATAATAGCAATTGTAACATGAAAAGCTACTTATATATTTAATAAGTATACAAATTCATAAAGTCGAGTTTATATTTGACAATGTATATTTGTAGGCCAAAAATTAATATTCAGTATTACATTTACGTATAGTTAATATTATTGCGTAGGTACGTAGCTAATGTTAAATTCAATCCAATACACCACAAAACAGACGAAAGCCCGACCGGTCATTAATAAAAATTATAACAATAGACGTTTTAATATTTACCTAAGTACTTACTCCAGTACCGGAGTGGACTGGGGCTAATAAAGTTACCGGAATTTATATCTAGAGTAGCCACATATTATTTATATTGTTTATACCAAAAAAAAAAAAAATTAAGTTAAAAAAAGACCTTTTTATACTCTTCAGATTTATAAAAATTATAATATTGAATATATAACTTATACGACAAAGTGTTCCTTATTATTTAATTTAATTATAAGTAAACATCTTAAATCTAAAACAAACTATTTTTTTTTTTTTAAGTGCTCACTTGTTTTAGGTTAGCTAAATTGTAAATAATTGCATCGTTATACTAATACGTCAAATCGTGAAAATCGTCAAATTCCGTTGAATCGGTTGGAGAAAATACAAAAATTTAAGTTCATTTTGGTTTAGTTATTCAAATCAATAATTATTATTACAGTTGTTTTTACATTTTTCAGGGAAAAAAATAGTAATTTCAAAATCAGATTTTAAAATCAATTTTGTGACAAAATAATATTTCCACACAAACATAAGTTATTGAAAATATGAATAATCTTATCAGTTACTATCGCAACCGATGAATAGCCATTTTCTACACCGAAGCGTTTGAAAACCTATATTAGAAATACTAAGGCAAGCGAGATTGAATGTATTAGCTCTGATGGGCATCCACCGAAATATAAAAATAAATACAGATGAAGTTTTAAATGAAACGAGTACTAAAACTAGGATTTTGAATTTTCATTTGGAATAATATAGTTTTTAAGTATTATTTTTTTTCTAATATCTAGATGAAGTCATTAAGTTTGTGTTTTTTTCACCTAAATTAATTTTTGTTCCGTTTATTTTATACTTGTTACAAATTTAATCAGTTTAATGGCGTTATTTTAATTTATCATCTTCGTATTAATCATAATTATAGAACTATACACCAACACCTCTATACAAAATAATTATAACCTATAAACTATTTTGACGGATTTGACCCCTAAAGCCCCATATTTGCGGAGCAAATTTATTAAAATGTATTATTAATTATAACATTCCTACCCTCTTTGAAAATTCCAGGGCACGTCGTTGTTTATTTTTATCACGATTTACGGGATTTTGTTAGTTTTATCGTCTTTTTTCTCATCGTCAACTGGTGGTCCATGACCGGAGAACAGAAAAAGAAAATAATTATTATCATATTTTAAAAAATATTTATGCCTTACCTTCTGTGAACCTCATGAGACACCATTGTAACGACCACAATCGACAACTATTTTACGTATGATTAAATTTTACTTTTTTGAATATTTTTGAATATTATAAAAATAGGTTGTTACATAATAAATTACACAGAAGATGTACAAAGTAGTATATGTAGGTACCCCGGAAAAATCGGAAAAAGGTGAAAAATGATAAATTGACGGCGATGATTTCATTATTTTAAATTATTATGCTTTGTTTTTTTTATCAGAAATATTGTTCAATATAAAACCAACAAGAGGAATTTTCGTTGAATTTTAAGCTGTTTTATGATTGAGAATGCCGTTTTTTTAATTTTCTTTGTAGTTTTTTTAATTAATTGAACAAAACTTAAAAATAAAGACGTCCTAGGATAATGAAGACGGGTGCAGTTCCTATTATTGGTAATTTAACGCATGTCTGTAAGCAACGATAAACCATTTCTAACGAAAAAACGATTCTGAACGCAGTTCAGTTGATAGTGATTCTTTGTTAAAAATATATATATATATGTCATATTATGGTAAAATAATTAAATAGGCATTATATATTTTTTTTACATCCAAAATGAATTTGTTTTCTTGTTTAGGTGAAGTAAAAAAATTGCAAACAATTTTTTTTTGACACGCTGGTTTAAACTCAAAATCCCTAGGATGATAATAGGCATAAACAGCCATTAGATCACGATAAACATGCTTTAAGGAGGACAATATAGAGTTATTTAATATAACATATAATATCCGCATAATACCAGAACTTCAAAAAGCTATAATTTCGAAACTTAATCAGTCTCCTTAATTCTGACTTTACTATCGTAATTAAATCGGCATTATCTATATGTTAAAAAAAAAAAAAATTGAAAAATTAGATTTATTCCACAAAATTTTTTACTCAAACGTTTTTCGTCAAAATTTGAAATTAAAATTCCCTTTAAAAAGAAAAATACTGTATTAAACTCAAATTTTCTTTTTTTGACCACAAAGTAAGACTCGCAATGAACCTCCTGTTAATTTGTACAAGCTTTTCTGTTAAGTTCAACAATTTTACCTCAAAGTATCTACCGAATAACAATTATGTACAAAACTCGCAAAATTAAAATGTCTATAAATAGCTCAAAAATAGCTTAAAATTTTTGAAAATTTCACCACATCTAGAAAAGGGTAATATGAATTTTCCATCTAAATTCACAGAGTCGATACGAATATTTTTAATTGAATTTTAATAAAAATATTAAAAATTGTATCAAGAGCCAAAAATGGCTTCAATGTTTTAAAAATTCTACAACTTTTAAAAAAGGTTAATATAAGTTTTTCTTTAAATTTGAAGTCTCTACGAATGTTTTTAACTGAATACATTAAATAACAAAGTTAAAAAATAATAAAAGCATTATTTTCGTTAATTTCCCGTTTTTCTTAAGTTTTATCCTGGTTTTTCCTAGATATTATGAAAACCGCTTTAAAAATCAAAAAATGACCTCCCAAAAGTACCATCTGAACAAAATTGCCTTTTTGAAATGGTGCTGTGCGTGTATATCTAGAGGAAGATTTATGGTCGAATTTTTGTACACAGGATAAAAAAATATAAACATCTTAGTAAAACCAATACATTCTTCGCTCCACTCGGAATCTAATACGTAGACAATTTACGGAAATAATGTTTTTATATTTTCAATTTTATTATTTTGTTCAGGGTTGAAAAACGATCTCAAACGAATAAATCAATTTCGAAGACATATAAATAATAAAATATTATATCAGAATACGACTGTTAGTTTTGCTGGCTTCGTATTTTTATGAATGTAGGTATATGTGCTTGAACATTGATAAAAATCTGTTGGCTGCCGGGGGGCGAAATGAACCAGGAAATTAGTTCCTAGAGTTAGCGGCCCCTTCGACCGCACATACACCGAACGACTGAACATGTCCTACACTTTATTAGGGAAAACTTTATTTATAGGCTTAAACGGATTTTATCGGGCCATTTCAACTCGTATCAAAATCCCCGGAGTAGTCATCAGCGGTATATGTACGTAGATATGGATATAGTGAATTTATGCGATTACTTTTTATTTTTACTATGGAGAAAATTTAATTTAACCGCATGAAAATACGATCATTATAAACATTTATCAATGTTTTTGTGTACTATTATATACCTTTATGAGATACATTTGTAGAGTCCTTCGTTTAAAATTGTATATTAATATAAACGCAAAGTATACGTATATTATTATGAATTCAACCGAGTACAGTTGTTTAAAAAAATATACCATGCCTTTATACTATATATATATATATATATATATATAATGTAACTATTTATATATTTACATGATTCTAAATTATTCAAAGTAGAGTAAAAAACAAACTCGAATTCAAAAATCTCCATATTAATTAATAACTAATAACTAATACATGTTTAATTATGTACATATTATAGGGCATAGGTACTATAATAATGATGGTTTTTTTCACAAAATTTTGCTGTAAAAGACGATTTTATTATATTCCGTACAGTAGTTAAAGCGAGGAAGGCGGAGATGGATAATAATACCCTTAAGAATTTAAGTTAAAACTATCCGTGCCCTTTGGTTTAATAGTCGGTTTCATCATCGATTATAGAATAGACTTGGTCTATTCAATAGTATAATTCAGTAGTATAATAAATGGTTTCACTGAGGTATTATTAAAAACTGAAATTAATTGTATTAAAATCGATATAGGAGAACCAGATTGTTTAAGTAGCGTGAGCTCTTGATTTTCACCAATTGCATTTAAAATCAATAGGGACCTTCTTTAGAACCTAATTAATCACATAATGAAATCCGCATTTCGAAATTCAACCGTATAAAAAGATTTACGAAAAAATATGGATACATTTTCAATTTTTACAAACTAAATTTTCTATCAGACATATTTCTCCAATAGAAAAATGATATAAGCTACCTTTTTTGTTAAAATTTTAATTTATTTCGAAGTAAATGAATCGTTTTTATTTCTATTTTCTCTCTAGTTTTTTTTAATAATTGAGCATAACCGAAAAATAAGAAAGAACGAAATATTTTTCGAAAATTTTGTTGTAATTCAGTTGAACATTTTCGTATGGATTTAGTGTTTTGACAGGAAACTTATATTTATTTTTCTAGACGTGTTAAAATTTTAAAAATATCATTTGAGCCATTTCTAAGCTGTTTGTAAACATGAATAACATGTATAACCATACTTTGCTCCAAATCGTTTTTCGTTAGCGGTTATTCATCATTGCTTACAGATTTAAATTAAATAACTTTATGTATCCTACTTAACCACCAACTTCTCACCTATAATAGTGACACGCTCGTTCTGAGTATCAGCTCTTTATATATATATATATGAGTTTATATTATGTTCGTATTAAGAGTTTATAATAACAACCTTTGTGATTACAAAGATTGTTTGACATGAATCTAAAGATACATACAATATACATAGGTGCTTCATGCCTGTGAGGAAAATAGTAAAATTTTGGTTTTTACACATATACTGCGGCAATCGATTTACCTATCTAATATTAATGACTCCGTTTTCGTAGTATTACAATATTAAAACCTGTAATTTGTTAGGTATGTAATTATTGTAACATATAAAATGAACATAAATCTTGTGGCTTGCTATAAAAAATATCAAGTTAAATAAAATGGTAATACATAAAACAGATCATTAATGCTATTTGAAGTTGAAATCAGGCGAAACTGAAACCAATTAAAAATTGAATAATTTATTACGAACAAAATACAATTATTATTATTAAAAGCTGATTTAAGTTGAAAAACGCATATCATTACAAATAATTAATGGAGAAGTGTACAAATAACGAACGATAATATCCAATCAATTCAACAATTTTTTTTTTTTTTTTTACGATTCCAAACTATCTACTACCTACTAGTTCTACTATTTTGAAAAATGCACGCGAATTGTAGGCTGTGTACATATATGTAGGTTATATTTTGGATTCAGAATGTAAATCCGTCATGATCACATCGTATTAATTTAATTAGTTTATCGCTAACGATGTTATTTTGTACATAAATAAATAGTTTATACGTAGAAATAAATAAATAAATATTATTTTATATTGTTATCTCGTTTCTGTAAGACGTTATATTCTGAAAGTTATAGTCCGAGGGATAAAGTATTTGCATAGAGCACCGGGAAAGTATCTAAACAAGATAGGACAGGTAGTATACAGCAAACGTAATATCATTAGAATTAGTTTTGTATTCCAATAACTCGCGTATTGGGGTCGGTCGAAACCATTATAACCCATTGTTTGGCTGAGACGACAGTAACGTCGTTTCCACTACTGCTACTGCAGCAGTTCTCGTCGTCACAACCACCGCCACCACTACTATAACCTACCGTCGCTGTTGTTATTGCTTATCTTTTGGACCAAGGCAGTCGTTAGACGGCCCCGTTTCGAATAACAAAAGATTTTTTTTTTTCCAATCCTTAAGGGATCATTAACTACGGAATTTCGTCCGCGTAATAACTTTTAACGACGTCGGTTTGGTATCGTAATATCCATTCGAATACCGCGGTGGTACCCCCAACGATATTCAAAATATTAATATATTAATATAGTATCTTAATATAAGATAGTGATGTCGTAACCGTATTATTTTACACTTATACCAGAAACTACTTTGAGAATTTATGAAATACCGCAAAAATTATTAAAAAAGCAACCGACAGAGTTTCATTACACGCCATAGACTAATCACGAAACTATTTTGCTTCTCGTTCAAATACAAATAACGTATGACAATATCATTGTGGATTTTGAATAATATTATAATACTAAGGCGATTTTATATTTTGTTTTATTTTGATTACACAATTCAATTTTGAAAAATATCTATTATTGCAGATATAGTACATATAATTTGTAATCCCCTTGTTCCCTCAGATACGGCCTTGCTTGTATGTCACCAGGTGACTGTAAAATCCGAAACCCGGTATGATCAACTGGAGTCGTAGGATTTTGTGCAACGTGTATTGTCATTGAAATGTGTGATAAGGGCGATATTTATAATTGTAAATAAATAAAACAATTGTGTTTTGGAAAAATAAATAAAATTAATCGTATTAAATGAATCGAGTAATAAACTATGAACATATAATGTTATCGCGTGAAAAAAGCCTGATGGCATAAAAAGATGTTGAGGTTCTAGATAAATGTTTCCCACAAATTATCATAAGACGAAAAATGTATGTATTTTAATATATGATGTCGAAAATTTGGGGTATTTTCATCCACAAGCAAGGTGTTTTCTGAGAAAAAAAAATTATAGTTAAAACTATGACGTTAATATCTAAAGCATAAATCAAAAATCAAGTACCCTGCTTATAGTTTTTGGGAAATACTGCTATTTGCTCTAAAAAATACAAATTATTAAGTCAAATTCGTAGAAAAATCCCAAATTTCGGGGCGGTTGATTATAACCCGAACCCCCTCTCCTGGTTACACCACTGATGCAAAATATCGTCATTCAATGTACAACTCGTTTAGTTATATTATTTAATATATTATACACAACTCAAAGAAATTATACGCTGATATTTAACGAAAAGCAAAAATAAGAAACACGTGTTAAAAGTTCAAGGCGTTAAACGGAAATCATTTAAATAATTCGGAACGTGCGTGTTTTGATAATAATATGAATAATTAAACACGCTACATAATATATGATTAAAATCATTCGATTTTCGACAGCATTGTGACTTCGTCACGAGAGAAAATTAAACGGACGTAGTAATATTTTTAAAAGATTCGATCGTGTTGACATACCGGATTACCCGGTACACCGGTATCACGGTATTTTTCGGTAAATACAGTCTCTTCGGTAAATGCGTTCTCTTGGGTAAACACCGGTCAAGTGCACTTTAAACTTTAACAACGAAATAACTATACTCTAGAAAAAAAAAAATCATTTTTAACAACGCAAAATAACACGACCTCACTAAATCACAACAGTCGTTCACGTTTCACGCAGACACAAGGTTATCAAAAATAACATATCCATAATAAATTCACACTACGCCGTGTCGTGTAAAATAATTTTCTCTGATTAAATGAACCACATGGTTTCATTTAGCCATTTAAATATATCATATTATGGTGTATCGTATAGTTATTTTATCACACTTTACCGCAGAGTTGAATATATTAAACTTTTGGCTATGTAATTAGGTAGGTACATGTATTTTGTTAATAGTCCGGTAGATAATATAAATATTTACATTTTCCAACCGCCAGTCACCGGTCAACTAATATATATATATATGATACGGCCTGATATACCGTTTACAAAAAAATAAAAAAAAAATAAAACGCCAATTAGATAATGGTGATGGAAGTTCAGTTATTTATGTAGTTCAATTGATACACGATACTTTTGTATGATGTGATTTTACATTCGAAATTAAATTATGAACAATGAAAAATCATAGCATTTGGGAAACAATTGTGAGTGGATAATATTTTACAGTTTTAATTTTGTAGAATGAAAAACTTTATGTTAAAACCTTCTTATTTTTCTTCTTCTTCTTCCTCTTTGATGACTCTCTCTATTTCTAAAAGTTTTTACTGCCATTACCACACTCTGACACTTGTCTCTTGGACTGCCTCTCTCCAGTCCTCAACTCCTAGGGTTTTCAAATCTTATTCTACCACCTTTCCATCACGTCATTCCATATAATCTAACAAGGGGTAAGATTTTTCTAGTTTAATCTTAACGATGTTAGCGTTTTCCTCCTACCACCAGTAAAATTATCCGGGAGGGGGGGGGGGGTAATATTATCCTATTACACTGACTCTTGACTGCCCGTATCGACGTGCGATGATGCTAACACACGCTTGGGCACGTAAATTCAGAATTCATATTCGAAATTCGTAAGCCAATTATGTTTAAATATATCCTGTGTTAATGAAGTCATATTGAAAAAAAAAAACAAACAACCAAGAAATACTAGGTATAACTTAACCAGAATTTACTAATTGAAATTTTTAAATAAACATATTTTCAAAAAAAATATCTACACATAATTAAGTTAGGTTATCTATCGAAAATTAAAATTATGGGATACTCAATTTAGTTTCCGTGGGTGCAACGATGGTCTCGAAACAAACTCTATACGCATATCGTTTGTGATATTTCACATTTTTAAAACAACAATTTCCTGCGCTCTCTCATTGTATATTCGTGCAACCCAATTACTAGACCGCTCATAACATGATTTTTAACGACTTTGCAGCGTTGCAATAACGATAAAATGAAATTATACCAAAGAAGGTAACAGCTTGAAGGAAAAGATGGGCGCGTAATAATACTCGACAAAAGCGGAACAACTTATTTTAAATAAAAAAAATCAAGCCAGTCAACATATAGTATAATAATATTATTAAAACACAAAACTAATTTCCATTCGACAATAATACGAAGAATGTTGTATAATATTATTAAACGGAACCAAAGAATTACATTTACCAAAAATAAAAAGGCATTCAAATATATATTATACACTATTATGATATTAAAGTATACATATATACTTAATTCAATTCCTAAAACATTCTTCATCATATAATGATATTTCGTTTTTCCCCTATACATTGCAGTTTACGTGCTCACCATCTGTACAGTGTAATATAAAGTAATAATCCATACCCAATAAAAATTGTTATACGTTAAAACCGTCCCTTTTTTAATTAAACTGGAATTATTATCATAAACGAATTAGAACGTTAAATTAAATACATATCGCTAGAATACATACTGCTAAAATAAAATGTAGGTAGGTAACGTTATAATATATATATATAGGTGTTCAGTTTATAGATTTTATTTTTTATTTTCGATACAAAACAAATAAACAAACACGTTTTTGTTATTTCAGTAATCAATTGATAATACACACGAAATTTAAAACCTCGCAGTAGGTATCGTATGGCTTTTTTTAAACATAGTACATCGTCAGTCTAATTCCAAAAATGTGATTTTGTATTTATAATATTGCCAATCAAAATAAATAATAATGCACTTAAATAGATTTAAAAGCATACTGATGAAAAAAAAAAAAAAACAAACAAATGAAAGTATTCTCCTATGAAAATGCTGATAAAAATACAGAAATTGCCGCGGTAATAAAAACGTTTTTGGGGTTTTTCGTTCATTGGATTTCTATAATATTAAATATTGTAATTTTGGAGTCGGGACAATTTCGACGAAAAGGCTTTGATTATCAACAGTTAGCATTTTAGTGTCAGGGCAATTGGAAATTAGGCCGACGACACAGTACGCTATTTATTATATTTTTAAATACACAATTGTAGAGCAGCTTATTTCCTAAATGTTCTAGAAAACAAATTCCGAAAAGTTAATATGTATATTTCTGAGATAATAAATATATCCACTTATTAAATAGATCTCACCTGGTATAGGTATAATGCAATTTTAGATTCTGAGTGGAAGGAAGAATTTATTGGTTTACTAGGATGTGTGCATTTTGTTCTGTCTATTACAACTTTTCTACCAGGAATCTTACTTGCAGGATACAAATTATTTTTTAAACTAGTTTTAAACTGCGTGATAAACTATTTTTTCCTATTTGTTTTGTAATCTGAAATAAAATCTTTGCAGTTCTGAATAGCTAAACCAATTGTAGTAGGTTTCAACCTTTTTTTTTAAATAAATAAATATTTTTGTATACTATAAATATCCAATAGGATAACAAAAAAACGATTTATTAAAAATAATTTATAAAAAGAAAGGTAAGACAATAGAGACGGGTGCAGCCACTAAAATAGATGGGAAGTTGGGTAAGATATAGACGGTTTATTTATATATTATATTAGTATTTACATATTTATGTATATCTAAAAGCAACGATAAACAATTGCTTATGAAAAAACAATTCTGAGCGGAGTTTAGTTGCTACTGATGATTTGTCAACATTTTATATGTCATTTTGTAGTAAATCAATAGGCTTTATATATTTTCTTTAATAAAATTTGTTAAATATTTTACCAATTTTCTCAGTTTTTCTACGTTTTTCCGGAAAATATATTTCATTTAAAAATATCTGTAGATCGTCGGGAAATATTTTAATGATGTTTTGTAAATATTTTTTGTAATCTTATACACAACAATAAAATAATGTTTAGTTTATGTTTTAAATATTTTCATTCCTCATTTTGAATTTATATTTAAAATATTTTCCAGGAAATATATACACAAAAGAAAAAAATGAATAACGAATTTGAGCTTCTATGGGATTTAAACTAGGACCAACTTTATATTTTCCTGTCTTTATCTATATATATATTCTATAACCTACCTAATCAGAACCACAGCTTCTGCGTCACCATATTAGATATAAAATATAATTAAATCATTGATAATTAAAACACTTTCTTTTTACATATGATTTTAAAAGAAAAAATCCTTTTCTAATAAAGGTAGACGTAATATTCAAATTACAGTTTTGGGCAATATTAAATAATATCATTCATAGAACGCATATTTATTATTTACCTTGTACCGAACTGCAACACTATCACCTACTCTCTCATCCATCCCTGCCACGAAGAAATTAAGTTCACGAGATACAGAAGCGACAATTTCAATTGACACGAAATCCCATGATCCTAAAATATAAGGTATTTACCCTTTGCACCACCTCAATATCAACACCACCTTCTTTCTTTTACCTCCTTCCCTACAAAAAAATATTCATGGCAGGTTCGGATGACAATTTCAAGTGTCACAAAATTACATCACCTCACATATAGTAAACTTAGTCTATGCACTACCCTAAAATCCCTCTCAATTTTACTTAAATATTATAACTGAAGATTTCCGGAGGCGTTCTTAAGGACTTTCTATAAATTCCCAATGGAAATAACCTAAATGTGAACTTCTTGAATTCATTGGAATTCCGATTCTATTACTTATTAGGATAAGTACTTATAAGTGTATTAAGTATATTATAAAATAACTATCCCCTACTGCGGACATTAGTTTTACTATGATGTGTTTACTTTGTTTTACTTAAGCGTAGTGAAGAATATATTTATTTCTGTCAGTGAGCTATTTTTCTATCAGACATCTTTTCCCGATCCAAAAAAGATTAGTATTTTTTTCTGTAGAATTATGGATGTAGATAATGTATTGAGGAGTTCATTTTTTTACATTCCTTGTAGTTTTTCTAAGAATTAAGAAAAAACAATAAATTATACGGTTTCATATGGTCGGCCTAGTTTGTAATTTTCGTAACTTCATATTAGTGGCATATTTAGGGGGACATGAAGGCCATAGCCCCTACCGTAGTTCCATTGGAAGCGGTTTTTTTTTTTAATTTGTTATAATTGTTCACCTAGTCTTTATGTTACTTTATTACGGTAGGCAACATAAGGTACGTAAGATCTGAATTATGTATTGTATTTTTGAAAGCATTTCTGTGGTTAAACAAATTCATCCACAGAGACCTACCTAATAAAAACTACGTAAAAACTCGAAAACATAAAACGCATATAAATAGCTCTACAATTTCACCACTATTTTACTGTCTTAATAGAAATATACTAGATCAAAAATAATTGACAAACGTAATCCATATGCAGTCACAGTGAAGACGAATTATAGTCAAATATACGAGGGTATAATCAAATAGCCGTTTGAGTTTTTTGAATTTAATGATCATAGAGATAAATCTCACAAATATAGTGTAAGTACGTATTAATTACTCAATTCGTTAATGCAATTTTATGTATTTTACACATTTTTTTGTAGTGTTCTCATAGTATAATTAGTGCTCGAATCAGGACGGGAGCTTTGTTAATTGTATTTTTATTTACCCTCTCCTTAGTCCTTACTAATTATTTATAAATTGTGACGAAGGGACGATAGTCGATATGTCTTGTTTCTCAAATAATGGTATTTTTAACAAACATTTGTGTTATCATCAACACGAGATAGGTGTATTCTTCTTTGTAGAATGTTTATGTTTATAGATATAGATATAGAATAATAAAATATTATTATAATTTTTCTTTTTTTATCTTAACTCTGTGCTATAGTAAATTTAGGTAGCCATTTAACCGAAATCTAAACAATGTAGTTTTTTTTTTTTATGAAAATAAGAAACAATGTTATACATTAAACTAACTTAAATTAATAGAAATTGGTTATTTCAGTCACAGCTTGTACGGGGTGTTACTTTTATATACCCAGTTCGCAATCAGTAGAATACCAAATGTGCCTGATCGATTTATGTTTAACGTCACGTAGTAATAGAAGACACGAATGCGGTACGTGTTTATTTTAATATAGTTTCAGATATATCGACAATCGACATATTCGGCATAGTAGCGGGTACCTACCTATAGAATCATGCGGGATAAAAATATAAAAAGAATTCGGTGGGGTCCTATAACGTTTTATTATATTCACCTCTGCTAATATTTTTATAAAACAATAAAAGAAAAACGAAAATAATAAAACGTCTACTGTAATATTCAACAAATAACAAATACCAATATTTTGTTTTTACTAGGTGACAAAGTGAACTTCTTTATTGTGTTTATTGTAAACGATGCAAAGCGAATATAGGTTATACATGTTGTGAAAGATCGTAATATTTACGATTTTCGTAAACACTTGATATTAACACTTATGAAAATATCATTATTATATAATACAAATATTTGTTTTGAAATTTTAAAAACTTCTAAGTACAACTTAAAATAAATCTCCTGTTAAATTGTCTAGCACTTCTGTTTGGTCAAATAGAACATTTTATCCACAGAGTACCTACAAAATAAATGTTATGTAAAAAATTCGCCAAATTAAAATATCTATAAATAGATCAAAAGTTTTAAAATTTGACCACGTATTGAAAAGACATAAAGAAAAGTTTTTGTCGAAATTTTAATTCTCTATGAATATTTTAAACTGAATACAACAAAAAAAACAGTATTGAAAATAATAAAAGCATTATTTTTGAAAATGTTTCCGTTCATTCAACGGTTTTCTTTGGTTTTTCTAACTATGTGAAAAACAAAAAACAACTTTGTTACTCACCAACTAAATCAAAAATACAACAAAAAAGGTCTTGTGTTGTTTTTCTATTGGAGCAATTTTTTTTAGAAAACATAAACCCTAAAAATTTAAAATAAAGGAATCCTAGTGTCATAAATTTATTTGTTCTAATTTTTCGTCTTTTTCGATTTTATTTAGCTATTATAAAAATTACCACGAAAATTTCGTGAGGAATTAGTTCCAATATCCAACAAAAAAAGTTTTTTGAAGTTTTTCTATTAGAGCAATATATCTGGGAAAAAACATAGTTCGTAAAAATTGAAAAATATAGTGGCCGCAACTTGTAATATTATATTATTTTAGTAATTTTTGATAATTTAAAATACATGAACTTAGATATAATGGTTTGATATTGAATTATCCGGTGGTGTTGGATGTAAGAATTATCAAATATGTCGTCTGTTTCCTAATTTTATCATATATATGAAAACCGAATGAATTGGTCGCCATCTACTAACATGATAAAATTCTGGATATATTACAAACCTATAATATGGATATCTAGCCCATGATGTCCTTCGATACGCGTTTATTGACGTATAATTAGCCATAGAATAGTCATATTCTTAATTTTTAAATTGATGATTTTCTCCGATTTAGAATGTTCTTATCGTTTAATTAACATCTCTAAACGAAGATTCAGTCGATTTTTTCAACCCGTGCACTCTTCCTACTACCGTAACAGTTTTAGGTCACAGCTATTGTACCCGACTTCAGTCCATGTCTAAAAAATTATCAATGGTAAGTTATATTAGACAGATAGGTCATAGACGAAGGATATTTGGTGACTTATATTTATAACTAAGCGTCCCGTAAGGCAGAAATATTCAACAAATTACTATATTACCATATCGACTGCTATAGAATAAAACGTGGTGTGCAGCGACAGTGTGACAGTGATGACGCGATGCCAACCAATTATCTATAACTATTATATCTAATATCTATAACTGATAACTATTTGTGTTTATCAATAAATACGGAAATTCTATTATTTGAAAAATAATATTATTTAATTTTCACGATAAACTAATAGTGAAAATTGTTAATAGGCACCCACGAGAAGGAAATCCTCGAGGTTTGAAGCCTAATTTGAGATCGATTTTTTCCTTTTCAAAATTACACAAAGAACGCCACGCAGGCTGGAATGTATAAGTCAAAACGTGCAAAGGAAAGTATCAATTGGTATTGAGAATTCATACATCATTATCATTTTGTAAATATTGTTATTATTATAATACCATTAGTCGGTGTCCGATAACGCTGCCATCAATCACACTCTGTGCGAAAGCGTCCTGAATGGGGTAATTTACGTTCGATAACAATTTGTTTTATCTATAAATTATGTTCATTGTATTTATTACACAGTGTCACCGTAATAGTTTTCACTTTAATAAACAACATTTCAATATTTTTTAGATTATTCCGATAAAACTTATCTTAAACCTATCGTAAGTTCGTAATTCCGGAGTAATATATATTTAGCAAATATACCAGTACCGCACGTCAACGGAGCCGCAGCATAAAAAAAAACCCGGCTTACCACGCCAATATCTCGATTTAATCAATAATAATATAATATGGTCGAATTCGATTTTTTTATTTTTATTATTATTATTTATAATGAAACCATAAATCGTTAATATAATATCATGATAGTATTACATTTGATATCAGCGGGCAATACATTACTAAAATACTCATAAAAATATATAGTAATACGTAATCGTGCGTCAAAAGTAGGGAAAATGTCAGTATTACATAAAAAAAAAATATATATATATGTATATAGGTTTAAATCCCTATATTATTTATTACCGTCCACATTGTTCTGTAAGATATGTCTTTATTTTATATCCTACTATATATATTTTTTTCTACATGTGGTCAGTTTCATCCTAGGACTTATCTCCCGGACGATTTATATCTGCACGTCAATGTGCATAATGAAAACAGCAACATTCGAGGTGCATTTTTATAACAATTTGTTATGTCCAATCGCTGTAAAAATGTTACGATCCTTCCGCGGAATTTGTTACTTTATCAACCTTGAGTTTATGGCGAAATAAATCAACCGATTAAATGTCCAGTGTTATGGCGCATTATATCATATACTACACTAGGTATAACGTAAAAACTGTATAATACGCATTGATAGGAGGTGGGTACATATTAATAAATAATAATGAAATGCCATTATTATAACCACAATTATAATAATTTAGGACGTGCCGTTAATTCACTTTAAGGAGTTTAAGTCTAATCTTTTTTTTTATTTCTTTTTAGATCCTGAGTGCAGTGGCAAATGTATTTGTTTTTATTTTTTTTTAATCTAGATTATAAATCATAAAGATTTACTACATAACAGTGGTTGAGTGGTGGCATGTAGGGGAGGCGAGCGAGTGCTGCAATTGCGCCTATCACAAAGATTCTCCTGAGATATTAAGACCATTATTTTGAATCACATAGACAACAAACGAAAATGTTAAAATAAATAAACTAAAATCGATTATATCTATCTATTATATTGCTAAGAGCATTCATTTGAAAGCAAACAAGAATGTAAAAATAATCAGTGATAATAGCAATATTATTGATAATCTAACCTCCAAAATATTATTGGCGAAAATAATCAAAACGATTGTTCAAGATCACTATCCAGTAAATGTATTTTTTAGAATTTTAGACACGGTAATATTAGTTTGAAATTCAAAGAAAATTCTTTACATTTGTGAGAACTCTACTTCCCTTCCTTCGAATCTATACGCAATATATTCATATCATCAGCAAACAATAGTTTTGGAGCTACTTATTTCTTAAATACAATAAAAAAAAAAATTCCGAAAATAGTTAATACTTTTCGAAATAATAAATGTCTTGCGATTTATTGATCACTCTGTATAGTTATATAATATGTCGGTATAACGTTTTGAAATTATAAAGTAAACATTAAATACTTATTTTTATTACATGCCATAATTGTAATTTGTAGCGTCTGGGGGGTAAAAATTACAATTTCCTTTGGCAATAAAAAGTCATAAAAAGTTAGTTTTCCGTATTATATTATACTTAGGTACCCATACCTATAAATATAGCACATAACACTGACAGTAATACGCGCTACTGTTTGTTTTACAAGTGAATATATAATTTATTTAAAACATAAATATTCATTTTCATTTGGCGATCACGGCGATTACGAGATAAAACATGCTGTGACAAATTAATTTGATATCATATGTATATAAGTATATAGGGATATATTATTATTGAAACCATTTTAACCTGCGTATTGCCAATTAAGTCACTATTAGTCGAAAACGGTTTTTTTCCTAATAAACGCGCGCGATAGAGCATATAATTAATTTTCTTCTCCTCGCTCCATCTCGCCCCTTTTCAGGGCGTTTAATAGCCACTAGAAATTGCCATTTATATTCGTTGCAGAGCGATTTATACTTGAAAACGATTTTTCCTTTTTTTTTTCTTTTAGCACACGTAGGAGTGTTAAATTCATTATACGAGTAGGGATTTTAAACGATATAAACGATTGTAAATGTGACGTTTTCGTCCATAGGTAGCAGCTAAAAGTATATTCACTAGTGACCAAGTTTAACATATCATATTATATGCAGCATTAGAAATTATAATGACCTAAAAACTTAAACTTATTTACAAATAAAAACGAGCATTATTTGAAAAACGTGTTTAAATTTCTCACATGATAATAACTGATAAAATGACTACACCAACAATAATTGTTCACTATATCGTAGTTATACTATAAAATAAAAAAATAATAATAAAAATAAATTGGGGAGTAAAGAATTTTAAAGTTATTAAAAATGTATTATACTTACTTACTAAAATTTAGTCACTTATAACTTAACGAGTTAATATCGGTTCAAAAATAAAAAAAAAGGAACATGCAAGGCTTTATCGGACGTAACCTTCCAATTTTCTACAATCACGTGTTTTTTAAAAGTACGTAGTAAGCACTTTTCGATTGGAGGCTGCCGACAACGTCATTTTAGACAGGTATCCGACAGATCTCGAATGATCAGACGGTATGACCCGAGCTATTAACTATGAGCATCTTCACGTTAAATGGTTTTCTGAATTGTTATAAATAAGCTTATGGACTTCTAACTTTAAAAAACATAAAAATATGCTTTGAAATATGATTCAAAAAATATTATTTTATTGAAAACTTGTATATTAAAAACTTAACTATTACTGTTTTTCATTTTTAATGGTATTCACGTAAAAAATTTGTTTTGAAATGAATAATTTGAGGTGTTGTTAGTTAACAAACTCAATAATTGTTTGTTAAGTAAAGTAACTGTTTTACGATAATTTATTCAACTATGCTATCGCATAGCAGTGCGTATGTGAATTAGAATAATTAAATAAAAAAAAAAAGGGTGTATAATATGTGGCGTGCAATAAGATATAAGAGTATATCATTTTATAGTAGTTTTAAAAGCTACATAATAACATACCAAAATACGATCTAAAAAACGAAAACTGTAAAATATGTAAAAATAAAATTTCGGATTTAGATACTTTATATGATGAACAGTATTTATGTTTAGCTCCGCTATTTTTTTAATCTTTAAAAAATAATATGCAAATGCTAGAAGTCCCTAACCCTAATTATAAATAAGATTGAATTATTTCGGAGGGTTAAATAAAGTCTCTATAAACATTTTAACTATTCATTTGACTTGATTTATTAATTCATCAAGAATTTATTGTGTAATGGTAGCCCATAAAAAAATACCTGGAATACATATTAGTAGAAATCTTTCTCCGATGTATACGATATAAACTTTTTTCTGAAAGCCAATTTTCTTAGGGTGGTACTTTGTGGAGGTTATTTTTCTATTTTCTTAGGAATTTTCTCATCATGTGTAAAAAACCGAAAAAAAACCGGAGAATTAACGGGAAAATGTACAAAATATATCAGTAAAATATTACGACTTTTATTATCCGTGAACAACTTTTTTACCAGCGATTTTACTCCGATTTTTAATCATAGCACTTTTTCTAAAAGAATATCTGTCTGAGGAGATACTTCAAGAAAATAATTTTTCGATTTCCTCAAAAGTTTTCTCAGCAAATGTGAAAAACCAGGAAAAACGTGGAAAACCGGGAAAATCGGATCAATATTAAAGAAAATAATCTGTTTAATTATTTTTCCATAATATGACATATTATAAATTGTTGACAAAGCGTCACTATTAACTAAACTCCGTTCAGAGTTGTTTTTTTGTTAGTAATGGTTTATCGTTGCTTACATATATACATTCAATTCCCTTCCATATTATGCCTTCCCAATTTCCCACCTACAACATTGGCTGCACCCGTCGTCATTATCCTGGGCCCAATTTTTAAATAGTTTCATTATTAAAATACTATATTATATAATATATAGTCATATCAAAATACCAAACGTAATAATAGTTATTACACGGATCGCGCATACATTCTAACAAAAATACTCAACTTTCCGTTTTATGAAATAATAATGGGTATCTACAATTACGTTGCTAGCTAATTAAACGAACAAAAACAATTCAGTTTATGTACGGTGATTTCATCGCTATTAACGCAGGTGCCTATAATACAGCTATAAAACCCAATACAGTTGGTTCAGCAGTTGGTTATTAACATCATTACCTTTTTCTCGTAGCGAGATGAAATTCCCTTCATAAGACAAGCGATATAAATTTAAATTTTATAACTTTATAATTATAATTTATATCATTAAGATTCACAAAATGAAGATCCTGAATTTTTGATCAATGCGAGTTATTGCTACGTGCACCCATTAATACAAAAATAATTAGGTACTATTATAATATATTCGATTAATTTAAAAAGTAAGTTATTAATTTTTCTTGGTGTGTATTTCAGTATGTATGAAACGAAATAACACCAATCAATATTAATTAGTTTAAAACTATTAATTCACAAATTTAAAAATATAGCATATTAAAAAACTTAATCACAGGAACCATTTAGGCGTGTATGAAGTTTTGTTCAAAACAATAGACTAGCTATTAACATCCTAAACGTATATAAAGGCTGTTCGTTCAACTATATCCTTTTGTAAATATATATTACTTTAATGTAATCTTTAAAGCAAGTTTCACGTTTTGCGAACATTATAAAGTATTTATATTTCTCCTGTAGATTTTATCGTCAACTGTTCAACAAGAACTGCGCGTTCAAAACAATACGCAGTTTTAAACTGAACCACGCAAAACTTATGTTAAACGCATATCAAAATCTAATTTTGATATTACAACCACGGTGTTTGTATTTTGCATTTAGCTACATAATATTTATTTTAATTTAATTTAACCTATATAATAAAGTAACTACGTCTTGCATAACAATGTAACTACTTGGGATGTTGCCCAAGCAAATTTGTACAATATTTTAAATTTTGAATGGAACGTATAATGTATTAGATTTACTAATATGTCTTAGATGTATTAGATTATATGTGCTTATTTTAGATTCTACGCGAAATAAGGAATGTAATAGTTTTACTATAATGAGTGTTTATTTTATTCAATAATTGTTTTTTTTTTTTGTATGTACGTAACAATTGTTCTACCAGAAATCTTGCGCCAATCAAAAACCTCAATCTAACCTAACATTTTGTTACACTTTGGATCTAGTTGGTAAATTGGCGAGGTTATCTTAGATTTTCCAAATGGTTTTCATAATAAATCGATCAAATTTTCCAAATTTTCGATTTTTGAGCCATTTGAAGGCATTTGACATTTTCCATTGATTATTAGGTAAGTATTATATGAGAATACAATTCTTTGTCAAACACGGAAATTCTTCAAAATTTATCACAAGATAAAGTATATTAAATTGTACTAAGTTTTTAAAAAAATTTGAGCATATTTGATTAGAATTTTTTTTTGTAAGCGTTTTACGATTATATTTTGACGAAAATCATAAATATTACTGCACTTCGAAACATGTAGGTATATATGAACTTCGTTCAGAATCGTATTTCGTTAGAAATAGATTGTCGTCGCCTACTTTATGTATCTTATCTTCTCCATTTCTCATTTAAAATGGTGGCTCATCTACAAACCCGAATTTAGGGTGGCTAGGATGAGCCACGTCCTAGGTTCCCATAGCCTTCTCTCCTTAAAAATAAATTGAGTGATAATTTGTACTTTTTATAGTGCCCAACAATATTTTTATTTTTATTTTTTTTTTTTTTGGACTAACAGGTTTGCCCTCACAACCCGCCTACCATGTTTACCACCACGGGCATGGTAAGTGGAGAGCACATAGCCAGGTTTGTGTGTATAGGGAATAGGGATATATTTTGCTATCACTGTATTTGAAAATTGAATTATTGGGAAAATATGTTTATGTGAGTATGTGCCCATCGAAGGTACTCAGAACTTAGATACCTACTGATTACCACAGTCTGCTGACTACACTTTACACTGCATTATTAGTTGTTGCTAATTTTACTGCAGAGAGAGTATTTTCGAAGTTGCTCAGAATTGAAAATAAAAATAGATCTTCACAAACTCAAGATAATCTCTCATCATTAATGATATTCTACAAAATTTAAGCTTTGACATAACCTTAGAAGCATTTGCTACACAAAAAACAAGAAAAAAGACTTTTACATAAAATACGTAACTAATTTTATTTTTAGACATATGTATTATAATAAAAAAATAATACGTTTTTAATATTTTTATCATACATAATTAGAAAGGTTTAAATTTATATTATTATTTTAAAAAATTGTTTTCATTGGTGGGGGTCCACAACTATGTATTGGCCCCTGGGCCCCTGAAAGTCTAAATCCGGAATTGCTCATCTATCGTTAGTATCAGTTTTGTTTTGTTTTTTATGTTTGGTTAAATATTGATTAAAATAACATCAGTCGATTTATTTTATACTTATAAATAACTTGTGAGGATGAACCTTGTGTACAATTACACAAATTTATCTAATAACAAATTATATTTGTTACGCATAATTAGTGAAAAACCGACTGCTACACCGATAAATTATTGTAGATAATATTATGCGTGTGTATCAAAAAACTGTCACGAGCCACACAAAAAATTTACAATTTATATAGAATATGATGATCGTTTTTTTGTGAATCGAGCTTAAAAATATATAATCGTTTCTATAAGAATAATAATTACATACAGTTACGAATCGTTGCATAAATCATTTTTCAATTGTTTTTTTTTTTTTTTTTTACATATAAGTATGATAATACGAAAATGAATTATAATCAATATTATATTTTTGATGTATTAGGGTATTTTCATTTAGAATCCGTTCTACAGGTACCCGGGTAATGTATATTACAGGTATACATATATGTGATATAGTCATCAATCACTATATTATAATTTAATTTAACTTTATAAAGTTAAAAGTTTTATGTATCAAAAAAAATATATATATAATAATAATAATGATAACTATAGGTGCTAGTAGGTTATATTGTAAATACCTATCTAATGAATTGATCTACCCGATTCGAGATAAATTTCTGGCCTCTAAAGACCAGAAATGCATTTTGTCGAATATAGATTAAAAATGTATAACCTTCTATCATTGTTACTCACGATAATTACTCAACTGATTTCCCGATTTCGTACCTCAAATAATTATATAGTTCTTGTATTCATAAAAATCACAAATATATTGTGTTTTTACGAGCATTAACCGATGAAAACTGTACCGTATTAAACAGCTATACTACAGTGAAACCTGTCTTAACGGACACTTGTAAATAGTGAAAACATTTCTTAATGAACAAAAATATTGTTCCAGGAAAAAATAAACAGTTATTTCAATGTATTTAACCTGTCTATAATGAACAAATTAATATTGTCCCGGCAAAAATGTAAAAGGTTGATATAGCAATGTATTTTAGTCTGTCTATAACGAACGTGGACACTAATATATTTTCTTCCTGTTGAAATGATAATGGATACTTTTACAATAGAACTGAGAAAACTAAAAAATTCGACGTTCGACAGATCACTGTTATGTCGCTGAAAATTAATAACGTGATCAATATAGATAAAATAATATGTCTTATTTTTCTATTTTTAACCAGAAACGGTCATTTTGTTGTGCTTGTTCAGTCTGTTTTATTTCTTTGTAATAGAATCTCCTTCGTCTTAAACTATGGCGATCATAAAGTCAAAAATGATGATTATTTGGTGCAAAAAAACTGTAAAGAGGCTTGTCTATTCGTAAGCTCACAGATGTCCCGAACACTATGGTAATAAATGCTGAAATAATTATTCAAGATTCATGATGATGAGGTATTAGTATTTATAATATTTTGAATTCTAGACACATTTATAAGATTATGCTTAATTCTACAATTATTAAAATAATAAACACATTTGTTTAATGATAATTTGATTACTTATATTATGAAAGTAATTACAACTAAGGGAAAAAAAATGTAATAATAACCACTTGTGGATATTCGATATTGCTATCCAGTTGTGTGTCTAATGACCTTGTCGGTTGTCAATAATTTGATTTTTGAGCTATGTTCATCACATTTAATCTATCTATACATTTATTTATCTATGGGATTGGAATATAAGTTGCTATTTGAAAATCAAAAGTGGATAGTGGTTTCAATCTAAAAACTAAGAGTGATAAATAATGATGGAAATGTAATATTTTAGAGCTGCTTAAAAAAAAATTCTGAAAAAAATCAACTTTACGAGATAATGAAATGCCACATCGAGGATTGATCACCTTCTATATAAGTATCATATACTTAATCATGTTAGGAATATTTCTATTTTCATCCATATCCCCAAGTTAAGGGATATATTTTTATACAGTGTATTAACATATTTTATACTGTTTTTTTTTTTAATTTTAATGAAATTAAAAATTTTCAAAAAAAAAACTTATAATTTAATCTTAAACTTTTTAACTAGTATAACTTCCCAACGTTGGAATTATTATAATGTCGTCACGTCGTTATAAGAACGTCCGAACTTTAATTTAGTGTATTATGTACCGGACATTCGGCGTCCGTCACATTTGTCTATTTTGCTGTTCCTATAGCGTAGATATAAGGAAAAAAAGATTTAGAATATTATTATTGCTGGGCGGTCAGTGGAGCTCGTTTTGAGGGGTTTTCTCATTATTCGTTCGGTGAAGTAATGCAGATGTCCGTGGTCCTTTTTGATGACCGGACGAAAGACGTGACTTTTGAAACTATATATTGTCGTAACCAAGGTTTTATTTTATATATAAATAATGAAATTACAAAACAGGACGGGATATATTGTACAATGGCAGAACTATACATTTCTTTAGTTTTTTAAATGCCCGAAAATATTAGGTAGTTATTTATATTATAGTTTCTGAATGTAACGAAAAAGTGTTATATGTTTTTGTAGTTTTATTAAAATGCCTTAAAATATTTGAGATTTTCATCTTTCGATCATTACATACAAACCAAATATTTAGGTTTCAAAGAGCTTTTTTTAAAAAGATAAGAAAAGAACCATAACAAATATAAGCTGGTTCGTTGGTTTTATTTTTGCTAATTTATCACTATGCAAAGGACCAAAACATGACTAACACCAGAAAATAAAACTTTACTATAAACACGTCAGTAGATTTCCGCTCAAAATCGTTTATTAAAAGCAATGATTTATTGTTAATTTTAGTATACAAAACTTTCAACCTACATCGTATAGTACCATGGTATCTATTAAATATATCCAACATTTATACATTTTCCATTTCAAAACCAGTTAGTTATTATTTTAGATTCTCAACGAATGTATTGGTTTTATTATGACGGATGCTTATCATTATTATTATTATTATTATTTTTGTTTTTTTTACACAACTTTTCTGCCAGGCACATTGAATTAATAATAAAATTTAAAAATTATTTTTGTTGCATTTCGTCTTAAGTTTCTGCATTAAGAAAGTCAATTGAATTACTAATTTTTTCTAAATAGATGTAGTAAAATTTTCAAAAGACTGTCAATTTTTTTAGCTATTTGTTAATAGTTAATAGTTTTTATAGTTTAACACTTTTATTTTTTTTTAATTTTTATTTAGATTATTTTAAATTAAAATTTTGATAAAATTATTAACTAAACATAAGTACTTGGAAATTAAACACGAGGTTCATTATAAATTGTACTTCTTATTGTATTAAACTATAATCTATAGTTCTCAAAATCTTCTAATAAATATTTAATATTAGTTGTCATTTAACTATATAAACATTAGAATTTATTGTATCTAGATAAAAGTAATGGAAAAAAAAAGAGCTAAAGAGCTGGGGACAAGTTATAAATGTTTGAAATGTTGGAATTTTACAATGTTCGTAAAAATTTAATTTTAAAACACTTATTGTAAAAACCACGACATAAGGCTGAACATTTTTTGTTTGACCACTAAGTTAAAATGAATCCGGAATTAATTGTTCAAGCATTTGTGTTTAATCAAACCATTTTATCCACAGAATACCTACAGTTAAAAAAAAGAAATGATGGCACTCAATATTATAGGTAGAAAGTTAGGAAGGTATGATACATAAAGTTATTTCAATTACACCTATCTGTAAGTAACGATAAACTATTACTAACGAAATATGAATCTGAGCAAATTTCAGTTACTCAATTTCAGAATAACATAATATTTACGATTTCCCTTAAATTTTGATCATAAAACAATAATAATAAAAAAAATATACTGAATTACACTCAACACTTACACTTTTTCACCACTATACACAACTCTTAATAAATCTCGCGTTAAATTTTCAAGCATTTAAGCATTTCTGTTCGGTTAGCAATTTTATTCACATAGTGCCTACAAAAAAAAAAAAAAAACTATATAACTAAAAAATGCATTTACATGTAAAATGCTTATAATTAGCTGAAAAATATTTTCAGAATATTTTGAACAATTTACCACATCTAGAAAATATCGACATATAATGTTTTCTATTAAAATATCTAGTCTCTACGAATATGTTTAGCTGAATAAGAAAAAAAAAAATAAAACCATTATTATTTCCGTAAACTTTTTAAACGTTATTTCTACATTTTATCCCAGATTTGTTCAATTATTAAAAAAAAAAATCAAAAATAACTTTTTTAGACCAAAACTAGACTGAAAATTAAAATTCAATTCTTTGGCGTACTTTTGATTGTAGCAAGATGTATAGTAGAAAATAGACTTTGTAACAATTTTAAATAATGAAATCGGCTATGCAGCGACCTGCCGTAAATATTTGTCCGTTTTTCTTATAATTTTGTTTTCGATTTTTTCCAATTATTTTGAAAACCCCTTGGAAAAATGCCCTCCCGCGAGGCATTATTGCTCCCATTGAGAACCACTGTTGTAAAGTAAGGGCAGCGGTGATGGCGTTGAGGGAGACTTGAGGTAGAAATAAAGCAACTGCCGCTCCCGGTCCATAAACAGACTCACCTATATACATAATACATATAATAATATATTAATACGGAAGGATATTGGCCTCAGGTTGTTAAAGTTTATGCCATTTTTCCTTTATTTTCATCTCTTTTTTTAAATTTGTTTTATTCGAATATTCTCCTTTGGCCCATTTTTAGTAGACTTTAACTACAGTTAGGACCTATATAATATTATTTAAACTATATAATAGCTACGGTTGTACCTGTATTATTATAATACTATTATAAATTGTCTCGGGCTCTTGGTATCAGCGGGGTAGTCGCGGTAGACCGAAGTCCTATTATTTATATTATTACGTGTATTTAAACCGACCAAATAGCCTGATAAACACACGCGCTGCGCTGTGACCTACGTTTATACGAAGTTTTAGATACACTGCAGCAATACTTACTCTCTTATATCACTTAAATAATATTAGAAAATACTAGATTTTGTTTATAAAATGTATTTCACTTACTTAGATATGAATAAAATATTTATATTTATTCCTTTTAGTATTTTTACTGCGAACTATTGAACCTTATAAACGTTCGATATTTCATAAACAATATTGGGATCGTATACACGAGTATGATGATGTTTGATATTAAATTACATTTTTTTGTTTTCCGTAAAACTTTTTATAACATTATAATATTTGTATTGTGTTATTATAATTGTTATAATAGTTCTGTGCGAATTCAATATGAACTCAATATCATTTAAAGCCAAAGATGCAGCTCATGTAATGCACTTGAAATTTCAAAAATGCGCTACATATTAATTGCCTTTTAAATTTCCAAGGAAACGCGTAAAAAGCCGAAAATATTTCAGTCGAAAAATATTCTATCCGAACCGTATTTAAGCCGACACTCTGATTATAGATAATAGATATATAAATACGGTCTTGGAAGATAAGGTTCGACAGCCCACTGCGAATGTTCTACTTATTTAGGTGAATATGTTTAAAATTTCCACCGACGTTTTTAAGGTTAGGATTTCATATAATATGTATGGATATATTTTAACATATTATTGTAAGAATACCACAATAGATATTATAGTAACCATGCTTAAATACTGATGACTAAAATATTCGGCTATAATTTTTTCAACTAAAATATAGCCCTCCATTTCCAAAAACTACCGAAACTCAGTAAAACAACATATATATTGAAAATATAATAAACTTCGTAGTACGTAATGAATAGGGACGTCATTTATTTTGACGAGTGATCTTCCAAAAATACTTGTGTAAAGCTTACAGTATATGGACAAAAATTATTATTTTGAGATGACAACTTTGCATATGAGTTTTTTTTTCAACCGGTATTAGGTTGGTTTATAATGTTTAATTCTGTTCTCTATTTATCACGATCTTCAGCGAGCTTTTTAAATCCCGCAATCATTGTTGTGTTTTTCACGTGCGATTTGTACGAATTTCTTGGACTTCATGGTTTTATTCCTTCATTTGCACCTTAAATTTAACTGTGATGCGATTCTCCTTCAAGGCTTAGGCCGTGTCCCATCATGACTCATCGTTGTCACTTTATGGGATTCGTTATAAATCTTGTTTCTGCAACTTAGATTAGTAAATTTTCATTTGATACTCTTTTTGTCCAGATTATTTTTCCTATTTATCTCCAACACCGCATTTCAAATACTTCTGAAGATCTTTTTCCTGTTTCATTAATTATCCATGACTCATAGTAAACGAAAGTTTTCTTTTTATATCTCAGTAAAATCAGCCCAAAATTATTTTTTTCTTGATAAAAGCTGTCTTATTAAACTACCCAAGTATTGAACATTCAAATTCTAATTAAAAAAGAAAGAAAAAATACAGACATCTTTTTACTAAAATCAGAAGGCAGACTGAGTTAGAAACGAGGAAAATGAGACTGGGATATTATAAAAAGATCATGGAATTAACATGTAACACATTAAACAACTAACGAACAACGAAATTTCTTAATAAAAATTAAAAAGTACAAACAATTTAATCCTATTCTGAAATCTATCAAAGATATAGATGAGATAATCTTACTGTACCCAAATGTTAAAGGAACAAGATGGGAAAATTACTTTGAAGGACTGCTTAATAATGAAGTACGAGAGTGTTAACAATTTGTTTATTTACTAATTTATTATTAATATATTATGTATTTAGGTTATAAGTAATATATCTAACATAAGATTATAAAAATATTAAATTTGTAAACACCTACGTATGAAACACAGTTCATAGTTTCATTTCATTTCACAGTTCTGTGGGGCGCACGATGCACTGCCTGGACGGCTTATTTATCGGATTTCACATTGAATCGATTCTAATCGACATTTAATGACAAATAATATATAACTAATATATTATTGTCGGTATTTTAGGGATTTAGGACATCTTGGCGAAAGACATTTTGGTAAATCGTTTTTAGCTAAAGACGAGTCATCAGCGAGTCGATAATTTGGCGAACGGATATTTCGTCGGAACAATTTATTTATTTGGAGTAAAAAAGGAAAAAAACGCTAATACGTCTTAATAATAATAATGTACGTATGTGTTTATAAATAACACGAATTATACGAGTAATAGAGTCTATATGAGTCAATAAATAAATAAAACCAAATACCAGGTCATGTTTCAATTCAGTGTTTACTCATGTAATATACAGTGAACAAAAACATTACGTTTTATATTTAAAACTTATACGAATTTAAAATCGTAATAATGTTCATAGCAACACTGTATCAGATAATTTTATATTTACTTATTTGTCAATTTGTTTACCTTTATTTTTTCTGAAAACACGTCATTTCGAAATATGTCTTTCCGAATTTCGTTCCAAATTGCTTTTTGTTAGCAATGGTTTATCGTTACGTATGACGAAAAATGAAATAACTTTATGTTTCCTACCTTCCCAACTTTCCATCTACGACAGTGGTAAACCCGTCCCCAGTATCAGTTCTTTTTAGATTCCGAGCGCAGCGAGGGAGCTATTGGTTTTACTAAGATGTTTAATTTTTTTTTTTCTTCTTTCTTTCTTCTAGTCTATAGACACGTTTTTTCTAGTAAATTTGCTCTGATGTTTACGTGTAGTGCATCTTTTCTAAAAGCTCAAGTTATCTGAATGGTACTTTAAAGAGGTCATTTTTTGATTTTCGACGCCATTTTTTAAATAAAAGCACTTAAGTGGAGAAAACGTAAGAAAACGTACAATTACATGATTTCATTATTTTATATAAAAACGGACGACGTTTTTATCAGAAAAAAGATTTAATCGAAAAATCACAAGGTACCTTTAATGTTGCCTTTTTTATTTAATTTCTTACGGTATCATTGCCAAAACTTTTGAGCCACTTTTGAGCTCTTAAGGAATTTTAATTTTTGGGAGTTTTTTGTTGTAATTCGGTTATAAATACACGTACAGGCTTGAACTTGATAAAAATACTTATATTAGACTTAACTAAACGTGGTAAAATTTTCAGTGGAAGGTAGGTATATAGAATAGTTATAAATGAATTACCTATTTGTTCGTTGATCAAATTTAAACTATTCGATAGATTGAAAACTATTCGGTTATGGGAAAAACTTTTCGAACGAAATATTCGATAGTTCATCTAAGCTAACAAAAACTATTGATTGTAATAGAAGTAATGGACACTACTTTAAAACCCTTATTTAAAATACTTAATAATGTATTAAAAATAATCTATTTTTAATTTAGTTTGAAATGAAATGTAATTAAATTATTCAGAAATATCTAAATATTATAATAATCATATGATGTTGAATACACACTTATACTAACAACCCTAATGTGTCGGCGACTTAATACTATATTTACCCAATTTTTCACGTGAACTTTTTGAAAATAATTATCAATGAGGAGCTACCCACCCTATCCAACTTACTTGGTTTTTCATTACTAAAAGAAATTATTATAGCTTTTATTTATTTTTAAAGTAATATAATAACCGGTTAAATGAGTATAATGGGGGCAAACCTTGTGAAGTTCACAATATTGATAGTTGATACTTAAACAAATGCAGGACAATAACTTATCAAATTTAATCGTTTCCCTGAATGTCAACTGATAAAGTTTATCTATAACATTGAAAGACCATAATCTAAAATTATGAATTTATAGTTGTTTGCCAAGAAAAATAATTTACGAATAATTTTTCATTAATAATTTTTAAAACTATTCAATACTGGCAAACAATAAAGGCTGACAATAATACACCAAGTAAAAAAAAAACCTCAAAAGTTCGTGTCGTATTATAAAAATTCTACACATCCGACGGGACAATAATTTCATACAGACAGATGCAACTAAATTACATTTTTTTATGCGTGTTTACTGCAGAATTTAATTTAGTTGATGATGTCATCAGTTTCAGTATTTATCTTAGTTAAGAAATTTTGTTCTTATTATGTCATGACGTTATTAATTATTGTAGATGACAACACTAATGTATACAAACAATAATTTTGACTTAATTATTAAATCAAGTATTTCGTCAATTCAAGTGTTTATAATGATATTGTTATTTCTATAATTATTTTCCATCTCTTTGAAAAAGACATGAGATTAAAATTAAAAATGAATATTATATTATATCTAAAATTAAGAAATTATAATACTATACACTAAAATATAAGATGAAATCCATAGAAATTAAAATTGGAAATAAATGGTACTATAAATACCATTTAGAAAACAACCACTTTGGAGACGAATGTTTTTTTTAGAAAAGTGGTTAACCGACAGAAACAAAAATAAAATCACACGTAATCAAAGAAAAACCAAAAAAAAGTTACGCAAGAAACGAAATTATACGTATTATAATATGTACAAAAAAAAAGCAATGTATTTATTTTAAATATTTTAATATAAAAAGTAATTATTGATCAGTACTACATAATATTATATAGTACCATATAATAAGTACCTACACTTTATTTCAATACCATTAACTATATTATATATTCAATGATAATATTTTAAATGTGTTCACAAAAATAATTATCGGAGCAAATTATCGAAAACTATAGGCAACAATTGAAAATACCTAACAAAAATGACTACTATTGTAGTGTAAGTACAAAATATATAAAAATCAAGTTAATATAATTATGTGGCTATAATATAGTTTAGTGGAAAAATTAATCATCTAAATACTTTTGTCTCAACATAAGAACAGTTGGAAAAAATAAATTAGGATTTACACGATTATGATTTATAATTTATAATTATTTATTAAATTATGTTAATAATTATATAAATAAAAAATGTACGTATAAAAATAAATTAAATAAATGAATCAATGCGTCGCCCGGAGTATTATGATAAGTGTATCATACGACCGGTTTCGAATTAAAAATTCACCATGAGGTATGTCACGGTCGAAATGTAAACGTAAATGGTAAATGTAACTCGAGTTTTATGTCGTATGATACACTTATCATAATGCTCCGGGCAACGCATTGATTCATTTATTTAATTTATTTTTATACGTACATTTTTTATTTATGTATTTATTTACTAGGTTCGTTTACTTTATTATTTTACTATTGATTGTTTATTTTTAAAAACCAATAGATGCATTATATTATTATCGGTATAATATGAAATAAGTCATATGAAATAATAGTATAGATCATGCATAGATACATTAATAACATATTAGTATTAAATTTAAAAAAAAATAATAATAAAATACTTTTTCAAACTAACTTGGCATGATAACAACAATAATATAATTGTATTATTATATACGTGTACACGAACACACACACACACACACATATATAACTACTTTTATATTATACCCAGTGATGTGAGGTTGGACGGAGGGATGAACGGTTTTTAGATTATTTTTTTTCGCTGGAGATTTAAAATAACTACTACTTTTAACCCGTTTTCGCGGTGTAATTCGCGTATAATATAATAATATAATCTCCGGGAAAAGAATATTATTATTTACAGACAAAAAACTGTTTTTAAAAAAAAAAAACCCATTAAAACGGTAAAGAAAATCTCCGCATTTAATTTTACGCGTCTTTGAATTTCATTTACGAGTACTTAGTGGCGGTGGCGGTGGGTGGGGGGGCATTAATATTACGGCGGTTATATATGCGCGTTGTGGCGAACGTGCAGCGACGATGGTCGTCGTCTTGGAGGGGGGAGAGGAGGTGGGGGTTTCGGGTGGGTAACCTCGGCCGTTCTTTCTACTATATACGCGTCCGTCAACCACAGAGTCTAACGAACAAAAGACAGTAATTCTTCACTAACGGGAAATCGGCCCTCCCCTTTATACCCCGCCGACCCTCCTCCCCACCATAATCTCCCTTGCATTTCCTCCGGACCGCGGTTGGCGATTAAGTTGTTATAATCGTCCTGGTGGTATTTCGGCGGGATCTGTGTGTGAACGCGCGGCAATGTTATATAATATATAGTTAGGTATACGGAGGGTTTTTGCATCGTTCGCGTGGGAAAACTTTTGCCCGTAAAAAGCACTCGAAAATATTTTCACCGTGTCCATTGTTCGCGATAGCGGCGGCGGCGGCGGCGGTGGCAGCGGCGGCGGCGGCCTCCGCGGCAACCGTTTTATCGGCCGTTCGGTTATTAAAAGCGCCGAGACCCCGCGTGCCACGACGGCGGTTTATAAACCTCTTATATTCCAACAGGCACCACCGCCAAGAACCCACCCTCATCGTACCCGTATAGATATATAATATTATATTAGTCGCGTATAAAGCTTTTACAAACAGTATTATTTGAGGCCAATTCGCCGGCAAAGACATAATAATAATGTTAATGCGCGGGGACCCTGAGCGCGAAGCTCGGAGCGCAGCAGCGGTGGCGACGGTGGTTTACGGGACAAAGTTTTCTCGTGTGTCGGCGTTGGCGGCTGGAGGGTGAACGGATGTTGGAAACTGCGGGAGAAAGAGAGTGAAAGAGATAGACAGAGAGAGAGAGAGAAAGAGAGAAAAAGACGGGGAATATTGTGATTTGTCATCGCTTCAATAATTCCGCCTTATTTATGTTCGGCGAACGGGATGGAGAGCGAAATAGAGAGTTTATTCAAAGTTTACTGCTGCCGCGTGCGCCTCCCCGCGCAATCTGGTGGCGGCACATACGACAAGGGCTACTTAAACTGACGTCGGGAATGCTTATATTGAAAATGCCAAAAGCCCGAGAGAGCAGAGCTACTCCCGTATTATATAAGCCTTTGTGTGCACAGTATTATAATATATATTATTATGCGAAACGTACATTATACGCGAATAACTGAAACGACTACTGCGTCGTGGTCTATACGTATTAAGTAAACCTATCTATACTTTCTAAACAATACGTGATACACGCGATTTAAAACTTGTGCAACATAAATCTTATATTTTTTATTTTATCAAACCGAAATCCTTTATCTTTCCAAAAATGCGTGTTTGTGACAAGCTATTACACGTTTTACTGTTCGAGGTTTTTAAGATTTGCCGAGAGATTCGAGACATTTCCTCCCCACTCACTCCTTAACATGGAACTGATCATATTGGTCAAAATTTAAAAACAATAAATTGATTACTAATCAATATTCTTCTCGTGTCCTCCTGTAAATGTCTAAAATGTAATCATTGAAAATATTATGATAAAATCGTCAAATTATCTAACTCTTACTATTGCATAAAGAGAAATCATTCGATTTTAGATTCGGAGCAAAGCGAAAGATCTATTGATTTTACTATGATGTGTTACGTGTGTTGTTATTTTTGTGTGTGTATTTGTGAGCATTTTTACCAGAAATACTACAATCGAAAAATAAAAAAGGGAACTTTTTTGTTGCATTTTCAATCATGTTAGTGCATTGAAGAGGTCAATTTTTTGATTTTCCAACGGAAACAAACTAGAAAAAAATATAATTGGAAAAGTTAAGAAATATTTACGGTGCACCGCGGCGATGTCGATTTCATCATTTCAAATTGTACGTATTATTATTTCTGCCAGATATCTTGCTTCAACTAAAAACTGCTAAAAGACTTTTTTTTTGTTGAATTTTGGATCTCGTTTCCGAGGAAGAAAGTCATTTTTTTCATTTTTTAAGGAATATTCATATTAATTCGGAAAATAGTCAAATATATGGTGTTAATATTTTAATGTTTTATATTTTTATGAATTATGTTTTCCACTAAAACCCTTGCTCCAATTGAAAAAAAACAATGGAAATGAAAGCAGAGTATAAATTTAAATATTATTAGTTTATCATTTTCACTTAACATATTTAAAATATCCATTTTTAAAACGCTTTAAAAGACAAACAACCAAACAACACTGGCTTCAAGACAATAAATAAGTAATAAATGCATTCCACTAGCTTTTTAATCTTGCAGTTTATCTGCTTCCTATCTTCAATGGATTAAAAAGTACCATTCGTGCCGAATTTTGTTAACTCGTGTGAATGAACAGTATTACATTAACATCAAAATATGTTGCTGTTTTTACTATTTTTTATTTTTATTTTTTTGTTACACAATCAAAAATTAAATTCTGATATACCCTGTAGGAAGTTGTTTTATATCCAAAAAAATATATTGAGCGTTCTACTTGGAATAATGGAAACAACGCATCGTTTCTTTTGAAATATCGTTCTCTTTTAATTTTATAATGTCCATTTTTACTCTAAAGCAAACATTAAGAGAGTTCTACTCAAGTCACGTCAGCATGTATTTGCTTAAATTTCCGTTGGTGATTTAAGATAGTACATGTGTAGAGTGGCCAGACGTCACGTGTTAAACGGAAAGTTTTGTATTTCAAAATGTTATCCCGTTTTCGTGATGAATGATTTTGAGACGACTGAATGTCCCGTATTAAAAAAATATACTCTGTATACATGAGTTCTTTTTTAAAAAAAGTCAGTAATAAGTAATCAATAATGAATAATTTTGAATAATATATTTATTACTTATATGTATATAATATATATATGTGTTAACAAGACTAAGGACTTTTAGCGCAAATCTACAAAAAAACAAAAATGGTAAAGGAGTTTATAAGTCACCTCTTTTAAATGACACTTATTAAATTTTAAACATTTCCTTACATTTTAAAAATTGTATTTAATAATTTAAAGCCATTTCATGATGGACTTTTAAATTCTTCTACAATTTGGATTTTTAAATATTCTCTCGGGGATTTTTTGATGTTTTTAAGCACTTTTTCGTGGATTTTAAGTGTTTTAATTTCAGAGCCTTGCACTTGCCTTTAAGTAAGTATTAAATATAACACTTATATGTTGTATACTCTTATTATCGTAATTCGAATAATCACTGTCATGTTTGCACTATGAGCCACGAAATAATGTTCAAACACACAGATAGTGTTATATTGATAACAATCTGACATAGTACACACAAAATGTCATCATGACTCATGAATTTGCGTAGTTCATCAGACTTTACATAAGATTTAATATTCTCTGTTTGATAACATTCGACATTTTAAGCCAGTAATAGTTGGTATATGATTGAATTATGTTTAATTGTATGTACTAATCAAGTGGCATTGTACAATAAAAGATAATATTGTATAAAATTATTAGTACAAAACTGTAAAACAAATAAACGTTATTTTTAAAAAAATTTCAAAAACTTCACCAAGAATACGATAAGTGAAGTTCACCGTGTATGTGGTGCAATTTTGAGCACAGATCATAGTGGGAAATTGTACACCGAACAACATATAAAAATACATCAACGTAAAGCAGTGATAAAGCTCACAAATTCAAAAAATTACCATTAAGTAGATAGAAACAAACTTTTTTTTTTTTAAAGTAAACATATTTATAAATATTAAATGTATTGTTATTTATTATAAAAACTATCATCCTTCCTTTTTTTTTTTTTGTTCCAAAATACCGTATTTTTAATCTGGCTACCTTACACATGCGGGTGTAGCGTCAAATTAAAAACTAGCACATTATTGGTAAGTATTGTCCATAAATAAAGTACAAATAATATTATCAATATAGGTACTATTTTGAACGGACCGAAACATAATGAAATTATTCGACAAATTCATCGGTATTAATTATCATCCTTAATTTTTAATTGCAATAATTATTCGCTGTAAACCCAAAATTATAAAAACGAGAAAAATTCATCGACTAACCAATGAGTTTATTAAATTACTACCCTAAAGTTAAATTTTTAATCATGACAAATTAATTATGAATAATAAAACATTGCGAATAATATTATTATTGTTCTAACGGGATTTCGTTCTCACTAATTATTTGGCATTTAGGTATTCGAAAATAAAACATAATAATATTTTGGTTGGTAAATTAATATACATATTATTGTCTTCGTACTGTTGTAGTGCGCTGCGAAAGGGTATTGAAAATTGTATATTTACATAATATTATATTAACAATAATTGTTAACTGTATAAATCAAATAGTATTAATATTATATAACTGTTTGTATTGCAGATGAAGTACAAATAATATTATCACCGAACATAAATATATAATGACTCTGTATAATTGAATATCTACCTATAAATACGAATCTTCAATAATTTAGACATCCAATCCGTAAGTAGCATAATATTTGTTTCACATTTTAATGAATTATCCCGATCTAAATTAAACGATGTATAATTTTTTGTTCCTTTGTAATATTACACTATCAAAACGTCAACAATTTGGTAATTTTTTTTATATTTCTATTGTTAAATTCTCTTCAGGGTAGTTCTGGTCCGACGAGATGTCGGGTGGAATCCCGGTATTCGGGTCTATAATTATTTATGTCAGAGACTAAAAATCAGTATGTCTTTAAAAAAACTGTAATTTTATTATAAAAAAAAAAACAAAAAAAACTAAAGCACCAGTAAAACATTGTGTGTCGTGAACCATATAAATAGTTTTCGAGAATTAATTAAAACCCCCAAAAAAATTGAATAACACAAAACCGACCCAAAACCTAGAAAGTCTATTATCTAAAGAAATATTATAACTATTATAAATAGCTATAAATAACTCAAAAACCCCATAGGATTTTTAAAATTATATCGTGGGTAAAAATTGTTAAGGTATTTAGCGTTTATTTTTTAGACTAAACTCACCTGGCCTACCAAAAAAATAATTGTGTAACGAGTTGATGCGCAAACGGTTCTATTTTACAGTACCATTATTTTAGAAAAAAAAAAAAAACATAAAATATTTGGTACAATGCGTTGTCTGTACTTTAATATGTTACATAGGATTAAATAGGACAACATAGGAATTATGATTTATCACTAATAACATATTTCAGTGGAGGTAACCAATGTTCCGAATCTTTCACAATATTGTTTTCTTTAAAAGTATGTATACTGTAAAATAGAAACTATTTGCGTTTCAACATACATACGGAACAGCCTCTCCATATTACTCTGTGGGTTTTATAGCATTACATAAAAAAAATACTACGTATTCATAAGTAGCGTTTATTAGGAGCAGGCGACATATTTATAATTCTTGATAAGGACACTGATGCCGTTGTAATGTTATTATTGCTCGATGTGTAACCATGGTATCTATATTCATGTAATAAAGTATATACCTACGTTCAATGCATGTAGTATTTTAAGTATTTCAACTTTAGGGTACAATATTTTGGCAATTTATTCACGAGTAATCTCATTATAACGAATACCATAACGAACATTATCCTTGTTGTAATTTTCTTTGTTAATGTTACATACCGCAATTAATTACTAAACGATGTGAATACAACATTTTTTTCGTCCTACACAACGGATTATTCGTGCATAATGTATAATAGTATAACCACCATTTGTTTACAAATGTATTTCTTAAAAATACATTTAGTTGAGTTTAGTTTTAGCTTGACAAAGTTGATCGGCTTTTTATTTTTTAAAATTTCCATAGTTACCTATATTTCATTGGTACATTTAAATATTTTAATTTCTGATTTATTCTTTAAGGTAAAAGTTCTATATATAATAAATTTAGACATTAAACATCACATTTAAACATTATATCATTCTGTAGTATGTTTATACGTAATTTATTTTAAGTATTTTTCTTAAAGAAATTTAACAAATGGTAGTTACAAGGCGGTATTAGGTTATAGGTACTGGTGGTTGAAAAATCCGGATTTGCCGAATTTTGATAATTCTGATTTTCGGAATCTGAAATCAAAAATGTGTTTAAAATCTGAGTTTTAGATTTTGAAGTTTTTCTTTTGGCTTCTTTTAGATATTTTTATTCAATTCAAAAAATCATAATATAATGTATTTAGTGTAAAATATTAATATAATATGAATAATTAATAATTTGTTTATTATAATTACTCTAAGTAAAATGGGTGATAGGTGGCCACTGGAAAATATATTAAAAACATTTTTTTTTTTTTGGAAAATTATTTAATACACATTTTAGAGTATACTTGTAGCGAGGGATTTATACAATATTATATATATTATAAAAGATTAAAAAAAAAAAAAAAAAATATAATATTTTGAAATCTAAAATTCGGATTTTCGGTTAACCCGGATTTACATTTTATCACTAGTAAGTACATATATCTATTATAAGTATCTTACCTAATTAATAAAGAAATACTTAAAAGTTTGATTAGGTAAAAAAATACTGTATACTATACTAGGGCTATGAATTTAATATAGTGAAAAACTTTAAAAATGACATTCAAAATATACAAAAAGTGCATAAAAATGCAATAAAATATGTATTTTAAGTCTAAAAAAATGCAATATAAAATGCACTTAAAATGGTTTTTAATTTAATTTTTATATTTTGTTTGATATCACAGTTGTTAGTATATTATATGCATAATATGCAAATTTCTTTATGTAATAAAAAAAATTATAATACAGCTTGTTTTGAAACAAACCGTTTTTTTATGTAAAGATGTAAATTGACGGAATTTAATTGAAAATATCGGAAAATTAACCAAAAGGGAAAATATGACTTTAAAAGTTCAAAAATGACATTAAAAACACAAACATCAAAAAATGCAAAATAAAAATTTCATAAATTAATTTGTTGTTACATAATTCAAACACTATACTTAGAAAGCTTCATTTCACAATCAGCTAAAATAAACGCATTTTCCCACCAATTCATAGCCTTATAATGATTACCTATACTTATAGTAGGTTCTCGTCTTTTAAAACATAATCTATGCGAAACTGATGCGGTCTTTGTATAATTTTGTTTTGACCCGGGCTGTCCTAAGATGAAAGTGGGCAAGACTCTGACCCTAGGTTTCACGCTTTTTACTTAGATTTGATACCTCACGTGCAAAAAAAAAAAATACGAAATTATAATACAATAAAATATAAAAATATTTATAATTTCGCACTGGACTTCTCAAATCCTATGAACGGGCTTAACGTTGGTAAATGGTAATATTATAATAATGTAGCTTATTATAAAATATAATATAATCAGCCAATATTATTAAAAGTAGAACAAAAATGTATACCTACTAGACTTTCTAATAATATATTTTCATATAACTGATGATATTATGTCCCAGTACTTCCAGTATTTCAAAGATAAACACGTTTCAATACAATATAGATACCTGACGGTGATGTTATGTCGTATCTTCCACGATGTGCCACAGTTTGATTGATGATTTAATATCTTAGTCTAGTCAGCCATCCAAAACAAAATAATGTCAATCAAGAATATGTTTAACGGAAGAGGGTAAAATATATTTAAAATTTCTCTCTCCGAAATTAATTTTAATAATTTACTAAACGTTCTTCACGTAGATTTTGTTCTAAAGTTATTTGTATACATTTCGTTTCATAGCATATTTTTTTAACCCATTCATCGATATCCCAGATGAAAAAACGTTTTCACATTAACGCCAGTAATTTAATCATAATTATATTATAATCAATCACCCGAGACTCGTTTACATTAAACTTGATTTAAGTATTAATTTATTCATTATACAGAGGGAGCAAAAAAATATTGGTTTCGAATATGTATGACTACACACTAGGTACATCAAATATAAAACAAGTTGTCAAGACTTCGTATTTGAGATTGAGTCCATTTATTTTCACTCCAATATTTGTTTTTAATTTATAAAATAAAATAAATGTATTTATTAAATCAAATTGTGTACACATTTGACTAACTTTCGAGAACAGTTATTTTTTTATTTACTTGTTAACTAAAAACTTTATCTAATCAACTTGGTCTCTTTTTTCATCTTTTTTTAATCTAAGGACAATTTTTTTTCAATACATTACTGGTACTTTTGCTACAGCCACATTTTTTTTTCTCTGCTAATGTCCTATTCGCTGTAGTTGTCTTTTATTTATTCCTTGTACTAGGTCTCTAATAAAATTACTCTAGATCTTTATTTTTTTCTGATACTATACTTTCATGACACATGTACCAAAAACTGTCCATAAAATTTTTATTTCGAAAATATGTAAATTTATTATATTGTTCTGATTTATGCTCATATGTTTACAATTTTATTTATTACGATCAGTTTTAATGGTATTACGATACTCGTACAATTATTGAATACTATGAAGTTTTCTGAAACATTTAATGCGGTTATTGTTATATATTTTTAAAATATATTCACCAATGTTATTTTTTAATCATTTAATTATCATTTTATGAATTTACGTTGTAAAATTATTATAATTCTATAAAATATAAATTAACTGAACCTATAATATTATAAAACATTTTTTTTTTTTTCAACCCGAAAGTTGGTTTACAACTCCAGTTCTCCATTCTAACCGGTTACTCGCCTTATCTTTAAGTTCCTTAAAGGTTTTAACTTTTGCATCAAATTTAATTTGGGGGACGTCTTGCAGTTTTCTTTCCTTCTATCATACCCTATAATATTATATTATGCAGTTCTTCTGGATGTCTCATGGCATGTCCGACCATTTTCCAGCGTCTTTCTCTAATCACATCTATGAGTGTACGTTTTTCTTCCACTGTTCTAAGTACTTCTTCATTCGTTATCCGCTCTATCCAGCTTATCTTTTCCATACGTCTCCAACACCACATTTCGAAGTTTTTTTCTTTTCGGTATCATTTATTACCCAAGTTTCACATCCGTATGTTGCAACAATCCATACATATGTTTTTATAAGTCTCTTCTTGATACTGAGATGTATCTTCTTTGAAGTGAGCAACTTATGTTTTTTACTAAGGCAGTTTTTGCTAATGCTATGCGTTGTTTTATCTCGTGGACACTCTTGCCATCAGATGTGATTTTGCTCCCTAGGTATAACATTTCCTCTACTTATTCTAGTTTTTTACTACATCAGCTTTTACTTTTAGGTCTCTGGCGCAGACAAAGATCTTCGTTTTTGTACTATTTATTTTCATTTCTGATGTTCTGAGCATTTCATCCATTTATTCAACTGCACGCTGTATGTCCCCTTCACTTTCTGCTATTACCACAATGTCATCGACAAATCGTATCATTGAAACAATTTCGATTCCAATTTTTAGTCTTGTTAGTTTAGCTTTTACTGTATTTATAACTTTTTTGATTGTAGCAGTTAAACAGTGGTGGTGATAACGTACATCCTTGTCGAACTCCTTTGTTTTATTTGAGCGTTAGTTGTGATTTCTCCTTTCTTAATGCAAGCTGTCTGGTTCATATACAGACTGTGGATAATTCTTAGGTCTTGTTGCTCGACACCTACTTCTCGTAAAACGAGTAGCATTTTGTTCCAATTT